>JARPRG010000409.1:535645-567333 GCA_031001745.1 Hartigia nigra
TTAAACATTGCAAAATGAGTTCTGTAAGGGGTTAAATTTTTCATTTGAAAAAACGTCTGATTTTTGCGAGGTACTCGCGGGCCAACCGCCCTACCACGCGCGCCAAACTGTTGTTTCACTTACGGGGAGGGGTTCTCCCCATCGGCCATTTTGTATTTGATCGGGATAAAACTTTTACCATTCGAACGGGAAGGAATTTTCCTAAAAAATATGTCTTTGGTTTTTTGAAATCGGTCATAGTTTCGCAGACATACACAAAAATTCAAGTGTTCCACTTCAATTGCGCACTACTGTATGTGAAACATTTTTTTTAGCATCGTCAAAGTAGGAAGTGTCAATTACCTAAAATAATATTGTGTATTTAGAGCATCTCTGTAAGATTTAAAATTTTGAAAATATCTATATTTTTCCTATACTTTAAGGTTAAAGAGATGAGTTCTGCAACAGATAGTAATATTTTTAAGTTTTCTTTTTTTTTTCTCTAAATTTTTGGTTTCTTGGATAATATTGAATTTTTTGCGATATCGACCACTTTAATGTCCTAAGTATATATATATATTTTTTAATCGTTTTAACTTGTTTACTAAACATGAATCACCGATTGATTTCATCGTTCTCACGAGATGTTTTATTTAATGAAGTTTAAGTAATTCCAATTTTTATATACGATATTCGTTAATGTTATGTTTGCTTGTTACTATATTTTAGTTATTAACGATTCAACGGATTTTTCAGATCGAATAAATTTGATTCTCTAGTGATTTGTTCAAAGAACAAAGTGACAGAAAGTATTTACGGATTAAAAACATAAGAAGTTACCTTGAACAATGGGCAAAAAAATTTCTAGAACTCTGTGTCCTTTAAATATTACACAAACTATATTTGCTCCAATAAGTGAAACAACTACATATTTTTCCTTCAACTACATAATAAATGTCTTTCATAACGAAGGACAATTACAAAAGATGGAGTTTCGGAGCTCAATTAAATTTCGATACTTCCTTTAGCTTCTAAATCACAAGTCACCAAATAAGTTATGTCTATTCTACTTTAAACATAAATAAGTCCTTCAAAATATAGAGGAACATTTCCGAATTTAGTTATTCATATGTATATTCGCACAACACTCTAAGAAAGAAACAAGGCAAGTATATTATAAAGGGTAGTATAATACCAAGTGTTACTAAATTCCTTCAAATCGACCACGAATACCTTAGCGCATATTCTAAGCTTTTAGCACGCATATCAACAGTAAATTCATAAATTCGTCAAGTCACGATAATGCTAAAGCAATGAGAGTACGTTTAACCTAAATATTCCTTAACGTAGAAAACTCACAAGTTTCTCAGGCGTAGGATTCTTCATTCTTGTTACTTGACCTCACAGAAAGCTACGGTAAAAATACACGGAATTGACGTTCTAGCGACACACGTGTTCACGCTCGAAGAGATCGAAACTGTCTGCTGTTCGTAGCAGGTCGACACTATAGGTAATACTAATTCCTCCAGTAGGCCTATTGGAAAGAAGAAACCGTATCTCCAGCGGGATACAACCAATAGGCAATCACGAAATTCCGCGCTATGAGAATCGTGAAATCGAGTATTTCACGAAGTTTCACGAAGCTAACAAGACCTCGCCATTCCTGTTACGCTGCCTATCAAGCGCTTCAGAAACGATTGTGTTTATCAACATCGTACGTGTGTCCAACGGCACGAGCTCCCGGCTGGATTCACGTAACTTTTTCTTCAGGTTATTCCCGGTGGCGAGAAACAAATTAGAATTGAATAGCACGGAGGACACTACAAGGCTCACTCGCAGGACTTCAGTCCGGCAGTTGCAGAGCTGCTTATGGACGACTTCCACGTCGTCATTGAAAATGGGTGAAGGTCATGCTAGCGTCCATGTGTCTCTTTTGTATTATAGAAGCTCGGTTAAAGTATAAGGGTGTTCATACTGAATTCCCTTCTTTTAAGAAAAAAAAGAAAGAGGAAGGAAGTTCTTTTGATATGTATCTTTCTATTGTAAATTAATAGATCAACTTCTGAGATGGTCCTGGGACGTGCATTGTAAATAGAAGAATTTTTGGGACGATGCTAGATTATTCAATTTTTTTTTCTTATCGCCTACCATGGCTACTTTCATTTTCGTATTCGGCGTCCTTCTTGGACGTCGACAACGCTCTTTTTTATGCTTTCACTTTCATCGTGTTTCGTAGAATGGTTTGGCGCAAGCGCCTTCAGTTAGGTCAATACGGTGTAGGTACTCTGAATGGAGTAACTCTTAGCCTCTGTCAAGGTCCATCGGTAAATCCTCTGCATCTCAAAGTTAATCGTCATGAAGTATATATACACAGACACACACACACAAACACACATATATATATATGTTTATGTTTACTGTGTAATAGGCAAAAAGAGTAAAGAACGTACTATGTACGTAAATTCGTGCGTATCTATCTCGGACGATAATTATCCCCGGCACTTATTTTGTTATTTTTGTTGAAAAAAAATTATCTCCATACGTAATAATTATTACTTGCGCAACATTTGTGTATATTATAACACAATTTTGAATCGAACGTTATGAGGTACAGAGGTTATCACCTACTCTCTTTGAAGTGTAATAGTTATGTCATGGAAACTTCACTGTTATTTGCCTTGAGAGAAACGGGAGGCGCGCATATGTCCACATTGTTCTTGGCCTTACAACACGGTCTCCGTATGATTACTGTCACTGGCTGAAAATGCAAAAACGCCATTCAATGTTACGGTATGCAAGGTTAACAGTCTTTCCGGATACAGAATCAATTCGGTGATACGCAGAATTGATCTGAGGAAAATGATTGTAAATAAAATTACTATCAGTAGTACATTAATTTTTTGTTTTTCCGATTTGAAATCGTATATTAATATGTTTATGCTTTCAGTGAAGGCAACAGAAAATTCGAAGCTTTTTTAACGACATTAAATTTAACGTTAGTAGTCGTTTAGCTGATTACCAAATTTTCTCCTGGGGAATATCCATGCTCCATTTTTTGATATCGGAAAAATTGATTTTGACAGTAACGTGACGTGGTATAGAATTGACGCCATTTTACTGGGAAACATATGGTTCGTAGAAGATATATGAAGGTCTAAGTTCAGTTAGTCAGCTGTCACACACTCTTAACCCGTTCATATCCAGTTTCTTTTATTGTTACGATAATCATTCTTACTCAAGAACTTTCGAGTAATGTCAAACTTACGAACACTATTACAGTGCCTTTCAAAATTACCTTATCATCGATATTTTCAATAGATGAACTTGCACTCGTTGCACTTTGAAGCTGGTTGCCCTCCTTGGAGTAACACTTGAACAGCTTGCTGAGGAGTGATCTGTTTTTAGTTTTCATCCTGTGTCTCTTTTGAGCTTCTTAACGTTGCAAGATGTGAAGTCACTCGTCAAGCACACGCTGGATATACAGGTTTTTTGATCCACGTAGAAACGAACCTTTAGACACTATCAATATTTCCTTTCGATTCGCTTCGTACGAAAAGCTTAGGTTAAGTGCAGCATCGACCTTAGCAACGAACATCTTTATAGGCAAGGTGGCTGCTGCCTGATTGGGGGCTGAAGTGCGCCTGAGCATTCGATTAGTAAGGACCACGTTATCGGCTAGATCCAATTGTAAGTTAAATATAGACATACTCTGAATTTCATTATCCAAATTATAACTGATCTATACTTTTTTTTATTGCGCTTCATATATATCCCGACTTAAAGTGAAGAACTTGTGAGGATTGTAATTAGAGCCTGAAATGCGAGGACGTAAGATACGTATGAAAGAATTCGTACAAAGCGACAATATCTTGACCGAAAGGAACATTGTCATTTTAATTTCTATTTTCTTTTTTCTTTTTATTCCTCCTCTCAGACATATCAACGGATTGATCATGCGTAGACGTTTGGGAATGACATTTTGCTTCTGCTTTTTATAGGCAACTGCGAATCTCTTGGTGATGATGCGAAAATATGGAATTTGCCAATGTTTTTAAGAAGCGCTTTTTTCTTTATCTGTAATTCCGTATTAATAACACGAGGGCTTAAAGGGTTTGCAAGCGTTACGCGTGTCGGCTGTATCTAATCTATGAATTACGTGTGATCAAAAACATCGCAATTCATTAATATACTATCAGAGCTTGTCTTAAGATTCGTGGAAGGGAGGCTATTTAAAATTTATACATTGTTTTTTAATAATCCAATACTCTGCCATATTGATATCGTTATCTTCTTAACTGTTAGCTCTTTTGGTCGCATGTCGTTTAATGTAAGTTAATACGATTTATTAGAAAAGTTAATATAAATTAAGTAAACTAGTGCGTTAATAATATTTCTCACTTATTTCTGTGACAAGTATAGAGATCAAACAAGACCATTTGACTGGTAGTAAAAAAATAGCGACCAAAAACAGACTCCTTTTTTTTTATCAACTAGATCATCTAGATCAAGCTCTAGATGAACAATCTAGAAAAACAGTTCCATCAGTTCAATATTGACGATTAACTGAAATATATTCCATTACGTATTTTTACTAATAAAAGCCATTGTATAGTCCACCTGCTTCCGGTTTGTCATCTATTAAATAATCCTCACGTGATTCCCTGACACTCGACGTTAAACTTCATTTGTCATAATTACTTCATAAAAAATATTTACGTACACAACCATGATAAACGACTAATTACAAGTGTATGCAGCGTCAACAAGTATATTACGCGTTTTCACGTTCAACCTTGTTTGAAAAATACCACCCTCGGTGAAGATTGTTAGATATTTGAAATGCAGACACGTGTTAGGATGCTGATAAAACAATACCAGTTAATTAAAAGCTTAAGACATTGTGGTAGGCTTTCGATGGATATGGATGAAATGAATTTTATCTATATGACAGTGAATTAAGAGCGTACGGAATGTTGTAAAGATTCCATACAAAAATTATCTTTTATTTATTGGTTTATTGTTTGCGCTATGTGAAAACACCGAGGCTAGAATTTTTTTCCTAGCAACTC
Organism: Hartigia nigra; assembly: GCA_031001745.1. Taxonomy (NCBI): domain Eukaryota; kingdom Metazoa; phylum Arthropoda; class Insecta; order Hymenoptera; family Cephidae; genus Hartigia; species Hartigia nigra. The sequence goes on from JARPRG010000409.1 coordinate 540,694, forward strand.
GCAGTTAACGTTGTTTAGTATTACGATATCAATGTTTGTCGGCACTGAGAGTACCCAAGCTTGAATTTCACTGTAAACGTCCATGACCATTTGAAAAACGATAGCACAGTTCACGAACATGAAGACTTTATTGAACTTCTTTCACCTCTCGTAAACGTGCAAAAAACAGACTGACACGTAGTCATCTTATTTCATGGATGAAGTGCGTCACGCGTCGGCAAAAATAGTCGAGCAACGTTCTAATTTTAAAACCACGCGTCAATTATTCAACCACGCGCCACCAACAACGATACAATTTCACATAAGTATCGTCCATTTCTGGAAAAAACATTCTTCGTCATTTTTTTGCCGATCACTTAAAAGAATAAAGATGAACCGACTCTTGGATAGCTAAGCTATGAAATATATATATATATATTGTTAGAATGGTTTATAACGACGATAATTTCTTCTTCTTTTTTTTAAGTCACGTAATCAGTAATTCCTTTATCCAGTGATTCCATACACGCTATTCGGTCATTATCAAATGTTTATAGTTACGTAAAAGTACAAGTCAAACAGGCAGTAAAAACAAAAATTGTATAAGGTTATGCACGTCATAAAATGATAACCATTTTCTAATTACTTTTTTCTTCACATTTCTCTCAATCTAGTAAAAAGTCATTCAGCTTTGATCTGCTCAGGATGATCGTACTGCGAATTATATAGCACATCAGAAAGATTGACACGTAAAGCGCGGTCTTAAGACCTTCATTTATCGGCATGCCATTAGTGCAATCATTAAGAATGAGCCTTCGTTACCGCGCGGCAGAGTGGACGTGCAAACCATTGCCAAGCCGCTCTTGTAGACCCGTGTTACGTGTTCATCCGCTTTTTCAATGAACTCACTAGTTCGCATCTCCATTCACTCTCTTGGGCACTTCCTCTCACTGCATTATTGCTAAGGGTTATTCATACACATTCTAATCATGATATAGGGTGTGTATACTGGTATAAGGAAGCTGATTTCTCTGCAGACCGCAATAATATTTTGACGAAATTTTCATAAGAAAAAAGCACAACGAAAATGAACGAGCAAACGTTTTGAGTGTGTTCTAAGATTTTTAAGGCTCATTAATCCGAATAACGATTTTCAAGTAGCGAATAGCAAGTTATGCATTCAGATGTGACTCATGATTAGCCTAGAGAGTCAGACGGGTATATAACCTTTTATAATTCTAGACTTTACATGAGAACGTGGGTATAAGTTGCGGTGCCCTTGAAATTCGCGTCGTAAAATGAGGAAGTCTGTGAACTCGAATTTTCAAGGTTGAACAAGAGTTTAGTCGAAACGAGTATAGCACCCATCACCCATCTAAGTATTATTTTATTTGCGCGTTGCACGGATTCTGGAACGGAATCTCTAGGTCGTGGCCGGGTAAAGGTTCGTAGAGACTCACCGTTTGATCTATATGCTCCCATTTTTCACCGAGATAGTCCCACGTATCGTTCTCCATAATCACGGTGCAATATAAATTAATTCTTGAGTGTGAAAACTGTACTGATCTGCGTTTTCTTGAATTTATTAAAGTTTATACTCCTCTACCGATGAAACGGTTTGACCGTCTCGACGCCTCTAACAATTACTAAAGGCGTCTTACTTACATCACAACGACCATCAGTTCTGTAGTATTTTCTTTGCTAGAAATATACCTATATATATATATCCACATATATATGTGTCTCCTAGAACATGCGTTGGATATTTTTGGCGAGCAAGAATCGCTGCTTCTGCTTCGTTTCTCTACGCTTAACGATTGACTTTAATTTTGACTAGTAAGCAGGTTACGTAGCTCTGTGACGTAGTACAGATGTAATTTATTTACTCTTCCTTTAACGTTGGGAGATGCCAATCTTTGCTTTTTTCATTCATAATGATATTCATAATTGAACTAGATTCAATGAACCTTACAAGATCATCTACCTTGGAAGTTCATCTGCTCTGTATCTTGACCCCTTTTATCGTATCATTTTGCTATGCTCTATTGGTTGAGATAACTGGTATGATGAGATGTAACGGGTCATTTAGAAAAATAATAAATAAGGTTTGATAAAATATGACGTACTATTCGAAAAATATTCTAAAAAATACCAAATTTTATAGTCAGGATGGCCGAGCGGTCTAAGGCGCTGCGTTCAGGTCGCAGTCCACTTCTGTGGGCGTGGGTTCGAATCCCACTTCTGACAAATATTTTCTTTTACTGTATCATTGGATTGATTTTGGCATAACGGTAATCTTTCTTTTATTATCTCTTTAAATTGACGTAATATATATCTCTTATACATATATGGATCGTTTGATCATGATGATACTCAGGATATCATTCATTCTTTTCAGTGGAGGTTACATTATTCCGCATTCATCAGTGAATTATTATCACATTCCTTGGACTTTATCTTCAGTCTTAAGAATGCAACACTCATTAGTAGACATGATACATTGCAGTTTAGAATATAAGAGATGATTAAAAATTGAACAGATAGAGAGACAACTAAAATGTATTATTAAAATAGTTTAACAATAACGAAAAGCGATTAATCAAGTTTGGAATAATCCTACTTTGATTGACTAATTTCTGGGTATGGAATAATTTCTAGATATGATTATTTGTTGTCAGATAACGGATATATGTATATAGATAGTACGGGTCATGAACAGCACTGGAAATAATGATAGATAATGTTACATGATGTATTTAGTTACTCGTATAGTCGAATGTATTACTCTGTGCTTCGTATAAACAAAACCATTTCCTTCTACATATACCACGTATATGTATTTTCATTGTATAACGAAAAACTGAACTATATATTACGACGATGCAATAAAATATAATGATATACATATATATATATATATATTCCAAACGACTATTCGAATGTTTTACTTCACTTCATCAAAAATTCCTTTATGAACGTTTACTTAAGATCCTTACAATGCCCTAATATTTTAATGCTTAAGAACATGTTTAATGTTAATTATTATTCTTGAAACTTTGCTTATACCGGTATGAATTTGTAAGGAACGTGGAGAAAAGAACGTGGTCAGAACTGTTAGTGGCGTCTAATCCATTCAACTGTCAACATGGCGGATGGCGGTTTACTCGTCACAATATCTGGAGCTGCTCTATCACTTCTATTTTATGAAAATGTCCGTAGCTTCGGCGATCAGGTAAGTTTCAATACCCCTGAGGTTTGAAGATAACGATTGCATCCATACGCTTTAAGCCCTATGTTGTCTCTGATTGTTATGACGTTCGACTCTAACCTTCATATATTTACATCATGTCAATAAGTTTAAATGTCTCTTATACTTGTTAATGTATAGATGGGTTTTCTCCTGGGTGAAGCACTTGTATTTCTTACCAAGAAAGTTACTGATTCTGACAAGCAAGTTGAATGTGTAAGGATACACATTGGTAAGTGCGCATTAGGAATTTTCCATCGTTGTACAAAGAAACATGGATAACTGTCAAATTCATTTATGAACTTTTAGATATTGATACAGTTGTGACATGTCCATCAGCAGATTTACTACATGATTCCACTGGTAAAATTAACAAGGAGAAACTGAAGGACTTTATTCGCGATAAAAGTAAACAGATTGTAGGATGGTTTCGATTCAGACAAAATAGCTCTCTTGTACCTACGTTGAGAGATAAAGTGTTGCATAAGCAGTTCGCTTCTCATTTTACCAGTGGCACGGCTTCGACAGAGGAAAACTTTGTGGCTTGCTTTCTGAATACGTCAGTGTCTAATATGGGTGGTACTCATAAGTTCAGACACGTATTTTTGCGTCAAAAAAGAGGGTAAGTTTAGAGAAATATTTATCATTGTTGGACTTATTACTATAGAAAATAAAATGTTACAGAGTATTTGAACCAGTACCAATGAGGATAAATAATTTAGGAGCTGATGCATCCCGTCATGATGGTTCAGATTATAAACCTATTCCATTAAAGAAACGATCAGAGGAACCTGATGCTTTTAGCAAAGTTGTTGATTCTCTGAAGTGCGTATATCTTTACTACTGATAGAATCAAGATTCATTGTTAATTTCCTTTTAAAAAACTAAATATCAATCAAGTTCTTTAATATATTGACAGAGACATATTTTCAGTTTAGACCTCTTAAAAACGCCAGGTGTCGAACTAGTAACAGCCATCCAAAAAACTGCAGAGCGACATTTAAATGCGTTAATACCAAAAGTATGCGAGTCTGATCGGGAAGTTGCGGACTTGGAGAAGCAAGTTCGAGATCTACAGGCCAAGATACTTACCTGGAATGCGCCGAACAAAACGAAACTAAAGGACAATGCATTACCGGTTGAGACTAATTTCCCTTCGGAAAGAGAATGGGATGATAATGGAGACATTACATATAGAAAGAATGAAGATCCTCTTTTAAGGAATACCGCCAGCGCCCCGTTTCCCGACGAATTGCGGCCAGCCAAAAATTCAACGACCTTTGCAGTATGTTTTTGAAAACTTCGCGCATTGTTCACATTTATTTTATACAGGCTAATCAATTATAGTCATCATAATTTATTTTCTTTTGCCACAGGGTCAACCAATATCTATTGGAAAACAAAGAAATCCAATAGGTATAAATGTAAAAAATACAAATCAAGAGAGAGAAAGGGCAAAAAATATGGCAATCGGAAAAGATATACAAAGTAGCACAAGCCATGATCCGTTTGCAAATATCGTGAATGAAATGCAAATGGAAATTGCTGATTCTGTGTCTAATAGGACTAGGCGTGCTACAGCTACAGCAGGTTCTGGTGTTGCACGACCAGGGTCCAAGACTGACGCGAATGAAGTCAGTATTGGCAGGGGTAAGGGGCGAGGCAATTACGAATCAAATCCAGGAACGAAAAAACCAAGACGTACAACCTTAGCCAAGGTTGCTCTGGAAAAATCTCCTGGAAATTCACAGACTCTGGAACAAGAGCACAATGAACCAAACTCCGTGCAAAACCTCCCTACAGGGACGATTTCTTACAGTCAGGCAACAAGAAAGAATGTTGATACTTCTCGCGGATCTACCGATTCACCGGATTATTGATAACATTAGGATCTTTTTCGGGTGTCATCTATGCGAACAGTTATCTTTAAGTCGTCACCAAAAACGTAAGGAAATACTTAAAACCGTTCCAAAGTTGCCGCGTATACTACATACACTAAAGCGTGTCTAATTTTTTTTATAGCGGCTTTTAATTACTAACTCCATTCAATGTAAATATCTCTCAATTAAGAATATATTAATTTATGCCATTCGAACTTGCGTGTGCGTTTAATAGTCTCTCTTAAATGTTTTAATTATCTCATTGATATTACAAATACAATGACGGCGCAAATATTATGGTATAACTTAACGATGTATGTTCGACTTCAATTTAAAAGTTAAAACATCTGTAAATGATCCCGCCATTCTCAGTTTATTTATATTTTATGAAATGCTGCGTATTTTTTACAAAAGACTAATGACTTAATCGGAAAAACTTTGTGAGAAACAAGTGAAAAATAGCGAAATCAATACCCATATGAGCATCTATATTTATATCGTAATATTGAACAATACGTATTTAAGTCTAAAGTCTCTTCATTTTTTCCGAATAATTTCACAATTCTCAATACGAAATTTTCATAACCATTCTTATCAAGAGTTATGTTTACTACTACATGTCATATTTTTTCATCATCATCCAGAATGTTATCATCTGACTTGCGATTCAATGAACTGTGATTAAAAAACATGAAGTGCTTATTCTGCTACCTGGTTTAATGACTCGTTGTCCATGATTTATTGAAGTTTTATAATGTTTCGCTTTTCACAATCTCTACGGATGGCATATGTGCATAGAAACATATTAAAAATGTGGATACACAAAGAAGTAGGTGAGCAAGCACGGTTCAATATGCCAGACATGTTTACATAAAGATACGACCTTCCTTTAAAACTAGTTTATAAATACTGCACCGATACAGAAGTTATGTAATGTTTAAATAATCATCTCACCTAATTATATTGCCCTATGGGTAATCTTATTACCATGGCTGACACCATTAGACTTATAGCAATTACATTAGTGGAACACGAGGCAATTTAATTAAAGAATGTCTGCTGGATTGTTAGGTAGTCCCGTAACCTCCCAAATCGTAGCTGCGAGCCTTCTCGAATGTTCCAGGACGCACGAGGACGTCGCTAAACCTAGATGCACGCAATACAACTCATAGACGCGTATTTTATTTGGAGAGAGCTTTGGAAAACATGCCTCCACGAGTTTTCTGTAAAAAGAGATAAATTATTTTGTCAATATACATGTCATAAACTCATTGATATCTGTACAATGTATTTCAAAAGCTAAATTAAATATTTGCAAACCTATAATAATCTCCAGAAAGTATTCCAGGTATGGGAAAGGTCTTCATTATATGATTCAAATAGGCCTTAGATTTGAGCGGTGAACCCTTCAAAGCAATGATCATTAAAATTGTAACTCATTCTTATGTTATGAAGTGTCATTAAATAATCCTTTTTATCATACGCACCGAACTATCCTCGAACCATAAAAAATAAGAATAATTAAATGTCGTATCTTTCCACATAACAGCCAAGTGCCCTTCTTGCAGATGTGACCTACTATTTTCAACCATTGCCCAAATCTGAAAACAATATTAATAAATTAATCCATATATTATTCATATTACGGTTGTTCTGCTTACCTTTTTTGTAGTTAGAGCTAAAGTTTCTGGGTTGGTAAAATCTAATGTTGGTGTTGTTAGCCTGTGCGTTGTTCGGTCAATATATATAAAGTGGACGAGGCCCGGAAATTCTTCTAAATATTTGTTGATCGTTAGGGAAGTTCTCGTATATAACATGACATTAAGGACAGATATTAAGTAAACAGTAAAATATAATATAGCAAACAAAGACAGTCAAATATGAATATTATACATATATTATTAAAGGATATGATCCAAGAGTAAAGTTTTTGAGTGCCTTGACTTTAAGGAAATCACTGAAATCATTAAGTTTTTGTCGCACCAGTCTGCTAACAGTGACTATCACGTCTGTACCTTGTTTCAAAAAATTTTTATCAAAACAAGTCAGTCGAAATAATTCTTTCATGGTCTCGATAAAGCCTGACGTATTGGATTCAATTTGAAGAATCGATTCCGGATCTCTTGATTTTAAAAGATCCATATATTTCTTGCGTACAAATTCCCATTTCACTTGTAATCTTCTTTGGCACATATCTACATCGTTACTGACATTTGCTCGATTCTTTTTTATCCCATCTAGAGCTTTTTTCAATGCTGCATCTAAATTATCAAATGCTGGCCTCAACTCGTCTATGTCTCTCTGAAGTTGTAAACCATTAATAATATTCAAATGATAAAAACTGTCATAGAGCCCAGATGATGTGGCCAAGTTCGTCACTTCCACAATAGTTACTAAATTTATACCTTCCGATAGTTCAGAAATATGCACTGCATTGGCTGTATAACCACGTTCAGATCCGAGAAGGACCAGTTGGCTATAAAGACCATCTTCAGCAAATGAATAAAGACCTTCGCTCACGGAAGAGTCTCTAGAATCACCTAGAGTGGAATTTAATTTTTTAATATTAGACTGAAGGTTCGCTTCCTTCGATTCTTAAGTATTTACCGAATAGTTTAGTAATGTCCTCTGAAGTAGGATTGGCCAACTTTGTTGTAGCAGTGAAGGAATGTCTTTCATCTTCCTTACTCGAAGGACTGTTTTGTGGTAAAAAAAAGTCATCATCCTCATCATCTGTATTATCTTTGAATGTCTCACTTGGAGCGCTCTTCCCTCTTCTATTGGCAACCCAGCACATTAATACCATAAGTAGGATATCTGATGCACTCAAATCCTGCGCATTTTTACTTGAATATAAAGACAAAAATTTATGTTCTACTAAAATTAATACATGAACATTTAAAAATTCTGATTGTGTCTTTAATTTATCTGAGGCATCGTGAAGAACTTTTAATGTTGTAGAAGCTAGATCAGCATTAACTGATAGCTGTTCTACTGCTTCCATTAATATGCTCTGCTCGCAATTTCTTAAATGGATCCAAGCATCTAACAACGAAGATACCAACGATACCTTTTGTTTATTGGATTTTAATCTGGAAAAAAATCACTTTAAATTTTGTTACTTTAGCTAGACTTACATTGTCACTTGACTTACATAGTTACATCTGGTCCACATAAATGCCTCACAATTGATACACATACTCCTAACATTCTTTTCATAAGTGCTACATCCTCTGCAGCAATATACATAAATGTATATCCCATGAAATCATCAAATACCATATTAGTACCATCTTGGCATCGTACTGATGTATATGAATTGCCAAACTGAGAAGCCATAATATTCTGTGATGTTACAATTGGGGAAAATAATTGTATTATAATATTTGAACTTGGTTTCTGGTCGCATTCACCATCCATCTATTGGAAAACATATAAAACTAAGATTAATATTATCTTAACATTTTATAGTTGGATAATGTACACTCATACCTTTCCTTCTCCTACTAGTCCTTGAATCTTTGCCAGTTTTTGAATGTGTTTAGTAAATTTCTTGTTACATTTTGTAAACAACACATCGTTTAAATGGTCGAAAATTAATATTCCTTTCATTTTGGCAGCTTCAAATCTATCTTCACACTATCGGTTCTTATACGGTGTTCTTCAACATAACTGTATCAATTGAATTATGAACAACTATTCTGTTATTGTCAACGTATGTTGTGACAGTACTTATCTAATACATTTATTTGCCGTCATTACTAATTCTGACGTTTCGCAAAATAATGGAATGTAAGATAAAACGGGAATGATTCCGTAACAGAATCGGATAAGTTTACTAGTTTATTGCCCAGATGACGCTTTGTAGCATTACAATATCTCGTTTATTTACCTTTCACAAGCTGCGCAAGTGCATTATCGTGCTTAAAGGTTTAACACTCAAATAATATATATTGAATTTTCTGGATTATGTTAATCAGAATAAAAAATCAAATCGTTATTTATTCCTTTTATAAATAACAGGAATATTGAGATTCTGCTACGGACCCTAAAAGTTCTAAATGTTACAGGTTTTTTGTTTCCTTTATTTATATAATTTTCACAACCTACTATGCCGCGAGTGTCTCTTAGTTGTATAATATATGGTTCGACGTATGTTTAATCGAGAAATCAAATGCTGTTCGTTCAGATTTATGGGATTAACACGAATTAAACTTCTACCTGTGTTTCGACGCTACAATAATAGTTTTCAAATATTCGTTGCGCGTTGGATTCATACGACGCGTTTGCCATCTTGTGGTCTCGCGTACGGTTACGTATTATGTATTTAGGTTATTCAACATGTAAACAATAATTCGAATTTTCTCTATAACTGTCACAGTCTGAAGAAGTGATGCTTCGAAAGATGGACTTAATTGGGATGGTGTATAAAGTTATTGCAGTGGTATTTTTCGTTTTTGCCAATTTTACGCCATCCTCGCGCAACGGGAATTTCTGTAAAGTGTAACGCGTCTAAAATTCTTTGCCTCGGAGACAAACACTATTACTCTAAAATATTCAAGGCGTAATTAGAGAAACTCGTTTGGGGATGTGTAAAGTCCTGCAAGGGCATATCATCTGCATATTAGATATCGTTTTTATATTGGGCAACACGTTACTTCAACGAAAATGTAAAAGTTTGTTTACATATTCAATTTGTGAACATGGATTACGACTCAGAATCAAGTTATGAAGGTCGACTAAGGGATTTGGAAGCGTCGGATGAACATCCCAGGACTCGACGATCTAATCAAAGTGATCCATTACCTCAAACGATCAATTCTGTACCTTGGCAGTCATTAGGAGTTGCCAATGCACGGCCCAAGGTAGCTCTAAGTGTTGTCAATAAATCTCTATCTTCTCATGTAATGGAGTACTATCAAAAGTACTCTCAGAATTCAAATTTAGATCAGTACTTCTCATTACCTGCATCAAGTACATCCGCAGAGGGCTTTAAATATTATTACAGTATATACGAGTTGAATCCTAAGGTGGGCACAAGTAAACGAGATAGTACCGATCAAGATTATAATTTGAAAACTTATGTTCCACGAGAAAGACGTCGGTGGGTACGACCTCCATTGATTGGTCAGTCTTCTGCTGGTGAGAGTTCTATGTATGTGCAAGTATTAACTGATCCACAATCACCATCGCCAGATCAAAAGCATACTACACCTGAGACCATTCCAGAGGAAAAGAATGAAAGTCAAGAATCTATACCAGATATAGGTGAGAGAAAAACTGCTTCTCCGACATCTAGTGTAGCTTCACACAAACCACTTGAGTGGGACAGTGGAGCAGACGTTGGTTATTTTAATGCTCTACCCACTAACAAGCAGAATAATAAGAAATTAAGTACAATAGAAAGAATGGCTTTAACCAGAGGATGTTCTGCAGCTCTGCGTTTAGATCCAGAAGGTACTACGGAGTCTGGTGCATCAACAATAGCTCCTACAACTCAAGGCATTCAGAAATCATTAAAAGAGCCAAATGCAAATTCTACACCCTTAGTAGGGGACATTTCTGGTTCAGAAAATGAGGTGGAAATTACACCTATAGTGAAGAATCACTTGCCAGGAATTATAACTGGTAACGATATTGTATCAGAAGAAAGAAACGGTTCAAAAGACTTTAAACAGCATAGATCCAATGATCAAGCTTCCAAAAATAAAGATACAAATTTTGAAACGCCTAAATCGTCATTAGAATTTAAAGTTCCAATGATAAAATATGCCACAGAAAGAAAAGGATCTAAAACCAAACAAAATCCTTCCAATGAGAACTTAGTTATTTGTAGTTCACCTTTAAAGAAAAGTTCCTCCATGAATCTCTTGGCTCCAACTTCAATAAAATTACCATTAAAAAGAAGTCAGAGTGATTTAAACCTTTGCGTTAAAGATAAAAGTAAAATGCTATTGCCATTAATATTCAATTCCACGTCTTCCATTGCCACCATTGTACAGAAACCAGTAACTTGCGACAAATTAATTCAAACAAGTATAACGTCATGCACTCGAGAATCTGTAGGGATACAAGTTTCAGTTTCACCGGAGGAAAAACCACCATTGCCAAAGAGGGGTACCAGTTTGATACAGAAGTCACTGCAATCAATTCTTAAAAATTCAAAGAACTCTTACAAGCTCCCAAATTCAAAAAAGATCAACGAGGAACACTCAACTCGCAGAAGGAGCAACAGTGACGATCAGAGTGAGAGTAACGTAACGCGAAATAGTACTTCAGAAATGTCTCAGAGTGAATCCGTTCCTTTGTCACCTCAACCTGACGATACAGAAAATGTAACTGGTAGAGCAAATAGTTTTGAATATTTTCCAGGACACATTTACGAGAACGTCCCCAATGGCAGTGCAAGTCATGTCTCATCCGTAGATACAGGTAGATCTAATTCTACAATGCCTAACACCAGTTCCAGTATTGATGAGAAATTATGGGGAGATTCGGACAGCTTAGTACGTGACCTAGAGAGGAGTGTCAACATCTTAAAGAGTTTGGTGGACGCAAATAAGTGTGACAAGCAAGTCAAGAAGAGGTTGATCCACCATGTCATCAAAAGACTGGTAACTGCTAAATATACGGATGATAAGATAGAGCATAACTTGGAGGAGAACGTACCCTGGAATCCTGATGATGCCAGGAAGAAAGTTTATAGAGCAGAGATTATTCAAGCTTTGACGAAGAAGCAAAACACTACGGATTCTTCTGACGAGTGGAAACCACAGAAGAAGAAGAAGATTCCATGTGCAAAAAATTCATTAGAGAATGGTATGAGGGTGGTTAAGGATATGATTAATCTGGAAAGTAGCAACAGTGACAAATTTGATGGCCATACTGATAGAACGGAAACCGATGGTCGCAAAGCAAGAATGGAACTCAGAACTGATGACTGTCAGCACAGTAGTAATACGCCAACTGATCCTAACAAAAGTGAAAGCTCTGAATGTTTTTTACCCCAGCGTACAGATAAAATTAATAAAGTTAAGAATATTTTTTGTCTTAAAAAGAAGTGCGACCTGCAACCGAAAGATACAACCACGTCAAATAGCACACCCTCTGATCAAAATCGAATGCTATTAGAGGCGGTTGTTAATAATAGACAAAGCCCTATCGATTCAAGTAATGGTACTGGGAATAGTGTTGATTGGAGATTCCCAACAACATTATCAGAAAGACGATTTCAGTTAGGAAGATGTAATCATTCTGATTCCGGTGATACGAGGCTTGTGAATTACGCTGAAATGGAGAAGAGGAAGCAATTAATATGGATTACGAACGAAATAAGCCATCTATCTAATTTAAAAAAGTATGTTTGTTTTAGTACAGTACATTGCGTAACATTATTGTATAATATCATTCGCACTAATAATAGTGAATATGTAAAAATATTTTTGTGCAATTTTACTTAGATTGTTGGAGCAACCAAAAAAATCGGAGAGACCAAAAAGCTCACCAAGAAAAACAAAGCAGACCGTTCCAAAGCAACAACCTTTGACTGTGCTAACTTGCATTCGTGGACAAAAAGATCATTCTAGTTTACCGAAGTACGTCAGTTTAGATAAGGCGCTGCATGTATTTTATCTTTTAAAGTAATTATGAGATTGTTTCATTTCAAGGGCTTCACCGGAAGTATGCGGGAGCTCGATTAACGAACAGTGGTCATCCCATTGTAATTTGGCCAACTGTAACCCTTCTGCTGGACCCAGCACTAAACCTGCAAAGCATTTACGGAAACGTAATAGTTGCACTCAAACGGCTACAAATATAGCAGTTGCTCATTCAAAAAGTGGTGCAGAAATTGTCTCGGCACCGAAACTACTAAATTCTGCAGTAAAATTGACAAACATTTACGTACAAACGCATCCCGAACAAAATGTCCCTTCCCCTGCAATCATTCATCAACAGATAACTCCATATATACCATGTCCTGTTCATCAAGCGTGTATGCATTCCTCAACCTGCAGATGTACCGGTAAGGTGTGTCATTGCCGACGGCACATTGTCCAAAATACACAAAACGTTTGTGCGTACCATTCACAACTACAGAATCATCAGATATTCCTGAATGGCTGTCATAGAACATCAGCACCATGCTTTAACGAAGACAGACCATTCATCACACAACCTGTAATACCAGCTTCATTAGGTAAAGTCTGCGCACAATCATCTAACACCTGCCGTCGTTCCGACCCGGATAACAGTAATTTTCGGCAAAAGGAAGCTAAGAACAAACTCAACGCTACAAAAACAAAGTGCACCTGTGAATGTCAGGACCCTCATATTTGCCAGTGCAAAGAAGAATGTCAGCAAAAGGTTTCAGAGGAAAATGAAGTTTTGAGTAGAAAATCCTCGGAGACGATATGTCCGTTATGTTCAAAGAGGATAGATGAAAGTGATAATAATACAAATGCACAAAGCAACGATGAATCGAATGATACAGGATTATGTGAGTGTCCCAAAGATTGCACCTATGAGAACGTACGAAGAGAAGAGATTAAAGAATGCACATGCTTAACTGTGTGTAGTAATGAGAAAGAAATGGAACAAGTACAGAACAAAGATCGACAGAATCATTACGAAGTGAATGATCAGGTTCATGATCAAGACAATCAAAAGCAAAGTACTAAACTGTGTGGACGCTCAATTGATTGCACTTGCGAGAACCAGCGAACTAAACAAGTACAAAGTACAAAGAAATTATGCGCCTGTCGAAAAGACTGCAAATGCGAGAATGAGAAGAGAAGTCAGTATGACTGTCCGTACTATGGACAATCATTAGAAGGTCGCAAGGAACAGGTGCGACCTTATTACTTGGCTAATTCTCATGAGAATCAAAACGCTCATCAATCAAAAGTACAAAGTAACCCAAAGTGTAACTGCGATAAGGATTGTTCTTGCGCGAACAAGATCAAGGATATACAAGAAAAATTATATAACGGAAGGTACACAGGAAAGTCAAGTCATACTAGTGAAACAAGGTCCAACGACTCTGATAAAAATTGTAAAAGCTGCCGCCAATGTGGAAGATCTTATCAAAACGATAGAAAATGCAGTTGTCACGTACATTATCCTAAACCAGTAGCGTATGAATTGTCATTTGCAAATGAGGTTAAAGAGAGAAATTTTATTTCAAAGAAGGAAAACATTGAGATTAAATCTTTACTCAAAATGGGTTCAATTAATTCTTCACCATACACGGGAAGATCTGGTGGATGTTCGTGTGAGGAAATAAAATCATATCAAACATCTAAGAACGGTGATCAAGGAAATACACTTCAGGTATCCCTATTTTACTCTAAATATTTAAAACTTATAAAATGACATCGAATTTAAGTGGCGGATGATTTATGGACATTGCATTATATTTCAGGATTATTTGGCGGCTAATAAACCGACATTTGTCAACAATGTAGAGACACGTCGACAATATATGTCGGAAATATTGCAATTGCGACAATTGAGAAATGAAAAACGGGTTCAGCTACTTGCTATGGCCACTGGTTCTAACGTTATCAAGACACCGAGATCACTTAAGCCCAGAGGTATTGTATTAATATATTATAAGATTTTTAATATATCTATTTTATGGTTTATTGCGAAATATATATAACCTGGTAATTATTTTGCAGTCTGCGTACAAAGAAAAATCAGCGAGAAGGAGATGAAGGACAGATTACGCAAGCGTTATCTAAAACTTAATGAGGTACGTACAAAAAGACATCAGCTACAAATACAGGAAGAGGCACGACGGAACAAATTAATGGCCAGAATATTTTGCAAAAAATTGCAACAGAAGGTCCTCAGGGGACAGGTGGATCTACCTAATAGTGTTAGTGTTATATCTAATATGTAACAATAATAAAGAATGTTCGATCATTCGTAGGACTCTGCTAGAGACACAGTATTTAACGGCACGACGCCATAATTATATGAATTAAATGCAACAGATATTGAATATTTAATGAAAATCTCTATACGTTTAACCGATAATACTCTTATAATTTGAATTAATGCGAGTGAACCCACGTGCCTGCATTGTTTTAATGAAGATACTTTATAGACTCATGCTCGTTTGATTAGTATTATTAGCCAATTATAAGTATTGGGATTTATATATTAATATAGTTTACATTTATTAGATTAAGAATTATGAAGTTCTAATATATATTCGAATTTACCCAGTGGTTTCATTCGACACAGAGATTTCGTCATATAGTGTATAAGAAATATGTTTACGGCACATCCTGAACGGACAAAAATTAGAAACGGACAGAGATCTGAATTGGAACAGGACTGCGAGACTAATTGGATCAAGAATTTTTTTTAAATAGGTCGAATAAGTTGCGTGAGGAAGCATTGTTCACAGAGTTCGTGTTTACTTCCTATTTAAGAGTGAAGTGATCGCTCATTACTTTTTATCCGGTTTCTATCCATAGACTGCGATTGGTTTTTCTTATATAGCGACCTTGAAGTTGTAAACATTTGTTAAAAAACGATAGTATTTCAGCTGACTGAACCGCGAATCATCAAAAACCGTGATGCTTTATGTTGACAAAAATGTAGCTTAGTACCTGAAACGCAGTATATGCCATCTCTTGAACCTATCATTATTATACATAAGATTGTTTCGAAGTATAATATCAGGTTAATGCATAATTTTTTTTGTATAAGTCTTTTGTAATAATTACAATCAAAATAAAGAGTATATATGCCTTCGATATTTTGCGAGAGAATATAGGTATATTATAGCATCCACAAAAAATAAAGGTATTCCTACACCGGAAGGATAACCTTCCTATAATTTAAGGTTCTAGGTCTCCAATGTTCTAGGTCTACTGGCAGATTTGTCAGTGGCTTCCCGAGAAGGTCGCAATTTTTTGCCACGGATTTATAGGTCTAAAGGCTGGTTTCACTCTAAGTAGTCGTTTCTTGCGTATCAACTAGCCTTCGATTTCTGACTTAAGAATTCCACATGTTGCATAAGGAGAGCTGCATATTTTCTGGCCCTTATAACACATTGTATGCAAAAATGTATCCTTGAGGAGACACTTCTATTATCCATCAGGAATAACAAAAATATTATTTTATATACTACTCGGACAATTTTTTTAGCACAATATATACTTATCATAATTGTGCCGATGTAACAAATTTCCTTCAGAGCACAAGATCCGATCGTGACCGGCATTGATTGTTGAGCGGCAAAATACGCTTCGTGCACGAGTCTGTTGTATTCAGAAAAAAAAGCTACTAAAGATCGGTTTCAGCCTTCGCGGCGTTCTGACAATACTGAAACAAAAAAAGCGGCGAGCACGTTTTACCTCGACCTGCGGTTTCCTATATAAAGATTTTCTACAAATCTCAAATCAGTACCATTAGTCGCAAGACTGGCAACAGTTCGATTTCTCCAGTTGGATGCAATTTAAGTGCACCAAGCGAATGCCTCTATTCTGCCTCGTGGAGAAGTCGGTCCTAGCGTTTCTCATTAACGACCATTACAAATAACAGTCCTTCCGAATAACTTTAAAGGATTTTTTCGGCATACTTGAACCTGAAACGTTTAAGTATAATTAATACGAGAATACCAAAAAGTCCTGAATATCTGGGCTACTTTTTTTTTAATCGTCCGTTAAGCAGTTTTCTTGGTACAAAAATTCCCTGAAGAAACATGGCTCCGCAATTTGGTACCGTTAATGTAGATCTGGATCAGATCCTGAGGGAGAACTTTACCAATGCTTTTCGTACTGGTTATATCACTGTTAATGGGGTCTGCTTACCGGAATATTATAAAAAATTTGCTGACGCTATTGAGGACATGGAAGTGCGGGACGATGACGTGTGGGTCTGCAGTTTTCCAAAAACTGGTAAGCATGTTCATTTGTAATTTTTCAGATTTTTTTAAATTAAGCATTGTTTATCAATAGAAATCAAAGTTTGAAAAATGTGTAAATATTGGTTATTAAATTTTCTAGGTACAACCTGGACTCAAGAAATGGTCTGGTGTATCGCGAATGATCTGGATTTCGAACAAGGCAAAGTGTTATTGTCTGAGAGATTTCCGTTTTTGGAGTGAGTTTTATTTGAAATGTATTAATTACGAATTTTTCGGGTAGTACGCTTTTGGTAAATTCTTTTTTTTTTTCTTACAGTCACTCACCTCTGTTTGATTATTCAACCATAATACCTCGTACACCTGGCTTAGATCTGCCTGAATTGGTTCTTAACAGTGTGAGCTTCGTGGACAAGTTACCAAGTCCTCGTTTCATTAAGACCCATTTGCCTTTCAATTTGTTACCACGACAATTGAGGACTAGTGAGAAGAAGCCAAGAATCATTTATGTAGCCAGAAATGCTAAGGATACCTGCGTGTCCTATTATCACCACTGTAAACTTCTCGAGGGTTATCGTGGAAGCTTTGACGATTTCTGTTCTCTTTTCTTGGGAAATAAATGTACGTAGATTCTTTTCTTCATTAACGAATGATTATCTTGTATTGTTGATGAGTCAGAAATATATGTGGATTTCAGTATGCTATGCGCCATTTTGGAAGCACGTTCTTGGATTCTGGAACAGAAGGAATGATGGTAACGTTCTGTTTTTGAGATATGAAGATATGAAAGCTGTGAGTCTTTAAAAATAATAATCTCGGTTGTATACGCAAGAATTAAAATTTCAAAGGATTAAGTAAAATAATATTTTATGCCGTTACAGGATCTTCCTTCAGTAATGAAGAAAACTTCTACGTTCCTTGGTAAACATTTAAACGAAGAACAAATAAAAATTCTTAAGCAGCATCTCAGCTTTTCTAGTATGAAGGTAAATCCGGCTGTCAATTATGAGGAAGTGGTTGAAATAAATAAGAAATTCAAGTTGATCGAAACCGATGGAGAATTTATGAGAAGCGGCAAGGTCGATCAATGGAAAGGCAAGATGTCTCCAGAAGTGATTAATCAATTTGACAACTGGACCAATGAAAATCTCAAGGGAACCGGACTTAGCTTTTAAGAATATCGTAGAGAGAAAATGTCGATAAAAGTAATTGAATGGGATACCATTTTATTGAACATGTAAATAGTATAAATATGTATAATATTTTTCTATTGGTTCGTAGCCTTAATAAAGTTACATCCATCCATTAATTGGCAATTAGGTAACTTTAAGAATCTTTTTCACTTTTTTGATGATATCTCATCACTGGAAGTAAATCTGGCATTTGCTTCTCAGCCAATTGATACAACGAATATTTCGATGTGGAACAAACGTGATTGACGTCACTTCCTCTTTCAACCAATGTCAAAGCAGCGTCTCGCTTTTTCCGCAAAATTGCAAGTTGCAGAGCTGTGCATCCCAATGAATCCTTAACAAGAATATCAGCACCCCGATCTAGCAGCATAGATATAATTTCCAAATTGGATAATATCACTGCGAAATAGAATATTTATCAGAATAGATAACAGATATAATTTATATCAAATACTGATCAATCACCCGCTATCATTAAGGGTGTGCGACCATCAAGATCTTGTGAATTTGTTGGTACACCAGCATCCAGTATAAAGATGACATTTTTTATTCTTTCCCCGATAACAGCATAATAGAGAGAATTCCAACCCCTGCTGCAGGAATATATTATTTTCTTACTTCTCCATCCTAATGGCGGCATTGCCCTTACATGTCCGTTTTTTGAGGATCTGCTCCTTTCTTTAAGAGTAATTGCAAGATCTCCGTATTTCGTACAATATAAGAAGCGTGCATTATGGCTGTTTTTCCGCAGGGCTGTGTCGTGGATTCATTTAAATTGATGGAAACTCTATCCAACAAATTAGCAAAAATTTGCGAATCGCCACGCTCTATAGCAACTGTGAGCGGAGTACCAAGTGTTTGCGTTGGATAATGCAAATTTATGCGCGGACTGTAAAATCAGTAATTAATGAAAATAACGTGCTTATAAATAATATAATTTTAATCTTAGAAACTTTTTAATACGTACTGCCCAATAATAAAGTCTCTAATCTTTTTAGCCATGCCAAATTTAAGTAATCTCACAAGTTGTTTCTCGGCTGACGAATCATCTGAATAATTAGACATTGTTTTAAAACTAATTGAATTTACCATCATATAAACTACGTCATACCTGTATTCGTATCGGTAACTTTTATACTAGCAACACTTTTAGATAACATATAGAGCATTAATCCACAATCGAATACATATAACAATAAGATTTGCGTTTACATTAACAATTGCGTTATATTTTTAACATTAAAAGAACGTACATACAGTTATGCCCAATTCACTCGTCTGGTTATTGGACTAGTGACAAAGTCAATCGACCAAACAATATCCATTGATTTTCTACGTAACACTGTTTTATGAGTGTTAACGTCCAATATAATTGTTACGTTAGCAAGAACAAAAAAGCAACACATGAACCCTGAAGTACATTCAGCAAGGGGCAACTAACGTTTACAATGGAACGCAAAGGTTTCTTATGAAATACTTGATTATCCCAGTACGATTTTCCAAGGTTTTAACCGCAGCGTAAAGACATTGAAAGACTTGACAGCGTTTTTCAATTTATAGAATGTCATTTCAGTTCACAGATACATTTTTCTATCAGACAGCAGTAAGACTCCATCCGTCGTATCAGTTGCGATCCTGCTGAATGATTTCTACAATGGCTTGACGTAAAGTCACATACTTTCTCTTTGACGTGGCCGTCCCATACGGCTCTCAGCCTTCTACGAGGTCTTTAAGGTGTACTATCCATTCGAAAAGTCGGGACGCTGGCTTTCTAGAATAAAAATTCATCACTGTCAAAGGCATCGTTATCTCCTGCGACATTCAGTTACTTGCGGGTTTCGTATATCGGCGCGTGCGGTGATCCTCCGCTAACGAATGATGGATCAATTAATTGTGTGGAGAAACATCCTGGTGTTAACGGCAGTCATATCTTTTCTGCATTATGGTAAGACGGGTATTGGAGATCCTTAATATCATTTTGTATGGTTCTATCATCTTCGATAAGACAATTCCTGAAAGCGTTGGTAATTTCGGATGAATGCCGGAATTTTAAGTGCTCGAGGTCAAATTTTAATTATTATACTGGTATACCCTTTCACGTAGAACTAATTTGCGAACTAGAGGTGATTTCATTGTTTAGGCATTGAACTCTCTGCCAGTATGGTTGAGTGGAAAGAAATGACTCAAGACAGTTTACATTTGGATGACATATCGTTTTCTGCAGCTGCTATTTTTTATTTACACCACTTTTTTTTATCGTTGAATGACGAATCTCAAGGCTTTAATGAAATATTAAATATCTCAAATTTGTTTATTATATTACATTTGAGCGTACTATAGAAGAACGACATGTAATTAAATATTCTCTGGACACTAATATATGTATTTGAATAGTCTGTATATTACAGTCATACGTAAGAAAGGTCTGTCTGCTCTACTTAGAATAAGTGACTGAAATGAAGTTCAGCATGGAATGTACAATTAAATTATCACGCAGAATTAATCATAGTCTTACCTAGTTATTACAATAAAAATTGTCCTTTACCATTTACTGGAATGTGCTATTTTAGGTAATACTCAAGAGGACGGTGAATTATATAAAGGGAAGTATTTGGGTAAATTAAATGCTTATCATCATCAAGTGTCTGGTGACGTTTATGCCGTCGACGAGTACACATTATTATTAACGTCGTTCAGTTATGATGGAAATGGAGCAGACACTTTCTTTTGGGCAGGAGCCTCCAATCGTCCTGGACCACAAGGATTCATTGTACCCAACGAATGGGGCATGTTAGTGAATTCGAATAATATTATTATATTCGTATATTTTATAAGGATTAAGACACAACAAAAATGAACTTCTTAATATCTTATAATTTTTAGAACAAATGTGCTCGATCGATATTTTAATAAGGATATAAAGTTGACATTACCGGATAAGAAGAAGATCACGGAGATCAAATGGTTCGCGATTTATGATCTCACGAGTCAGGTAAAATTTTTTCAAAATTCAACTATTTATTGGCTTGGTTTGTACGAATAATTTTCCACTATACAGAATACATTCGGTGATGTATATATCCCAGAAGAATTTGATCCTCCAGCACCTCAGAAGATATCACAATTAACAAAGAGATCGCATAATGTCTCGTCCGAGTCTATTGTTATTATAGATGCAAAAACAATAAGCATCCCACAGTTTATTTATGATGGTCAGGGTGCTGACACTTATTTCTGGGTAGGATCAGGTCCGCAGCCTTCTAGTAAAGGAATAAAAGTTCCAGATGAACATGGATAGTGAGTATTTAATGAATGAATGAGATATTTAAAAAAAAATCAGTGTTTTTAATTATTTGTAAAATCTTTTATTTTTCAAGTTTGGATCCATTACGAGCCTATAACGGCGAAGATGTGATTATTCAATTACCTGGTGAAATGACGGTTTTTAATATCGACTGGTTGAGCATCTTTGATGTGGAATCAAAAACAAATTTTGGTTCTGTTATTATATCTAATGGTCTAAATGTACCACCCTCTCTCGTAAAGGTACAGTCTGAATTTTAATAATATGCAAAACATCATCGTCACAAAATAATATTCGTAGGTGAAGAAACATGCAAAAGCACTTCCTAACTGCATTCAGTTGCATAAGAGATATCAAGTGAGCTGGGAGATCTTTGGACCTCAAATTACCATTCAAATGGCTGGTCAAATAGGCAAGTACTTGACGTAATAAATTGGTTTTGATTTGTTGATTAATTTTTATTATACATATATATTTATATTCATTTATATTTAGGGGAAGACGAGTACATGGCATTTGGATTGTCTGGCTCTCAAGAACGTAGTCAAATGGAAGGTGCTGATGTTACTATTGCGTATATGATAGACACGCGTGGCTATGCTACTGATTATAATATCACCGCCAAGGCGCCGGTAGGTGTTACAAATGTTTCTAAATTTTCACTATCTTTAAACTACACATATATTGTATACAGTGTGGAAAAGTTCTTGGCCAGTATAAAGGAGTATGTAAAGATGAGGTTGTCGGTGGTTTGGACAGTAACCAGCTTCACACAGCAGTTCGAGAAGATGGAATCAATATTATAACTTATAGACGTACACTTATTTCTTGTAAGTATAGAAATTATGTGCTCGATTAAGTATTTGGTAAATATATCACATTTATTTTAAATACAGCCGATCCTGGAGATAAGGAGTATCCGACTGATCGACCAGTGTACGTAGTCTGGGCATTGGGTAGATTGGATGAGAATAAAGAACCAAGTTTTCATGATGTCTATCCTAAGGGTGACTTGAAGTTAGTTTTAAACCGTCCAGAGCCTGAGTACAATTGTATGGATTTTACGGAAATTGTTAACGAATTACGGTAAATGGAACATATTGGCTTTTTATTAAATTATATTATTATTGAATTTAGCTATAGCTAACTTTACTCGTTCAGTGACCCATGGGAAAAGGCTGAAATTTTTGACAGAAGTATTAGAACTTTTAAAGCATGGATTGGACCATCAGGTGGTAAAAAGGGTTATCAAGGAATAACAGGTATAATTTATTAATTTGATTGTATCCTTCTACATCCCTATACTACATTATTTTGGCACTTTTCATTGTTAGGCCAAACATCAACCGGTCTGGCTTGGTACATCAATGGACAAATGATACCAGAGTTGTATTTACGCCGAGGTTTAACGTACAGTTTTAAGGTTCACGGTGGAAATAATCCACACAGCGCGATGACGTATCATCCATTAATTATAACAGATGAGCCACACGGTGGATACGATAGACTCAGTGATACTGCTCAAAGTAAAGTTAGAGTACTTGCTGGAGTAGAATTTACTAGGAGAGGTAGACCAAGGCCTACAGCTGGTACGTTAACAGATAATTGGATATTACATATACATAACGGACATTTTTCAAAATCAATTATATCTCAGACAATCACTTAATGCCAACTGTTCTTTCAGTCGGCCCACTTTGTCTTGGCAAACACAATGGACGCGATAGAAGGCTAGATGATGATTTTCCAACTTTTAAGAAATTTAACAAAACCTTGGTAGTCAATTGCGAGTCAGGTACAATTGATAATTATAACTTTAATAATTATTGTAATCTATATTAATTTATATATAATGATCTAACTATTGATTTCTTTTGTACAGGGGAACCTGGTATTTTAGAGGTGACTCCGAACTCCACGTGGCCTGATACTGTTTATTATAATTCATTTACTCATGCGAATATGGGCTGGAAAATTCACGTGGTGGATGCGTACGCCAAAAGCGAAGCAATTGCCTTTCGTTTGAGTTGGTTGGTAGGAGTTTTGGCTGTTTTTTTTCGTATCTTATAAAACTAGATTTAAGATCGTGAGACTGCTCAATTCCATCAGCTACGTTCGCTGATCCGGAAAAAGACCTCGTTAAATACTCGAATACTATAAAGGTGTAATAATAAATTACGGCTGAAATACGCGAATTTTCAAATAAGACATTCCTTTCTGCGTAGATTAATAGATTCGACTTATGGCGAATGTGAACAAAAAAAATATTTAAAAATATATTTTTGAATTTGTAACATAGGAATTCTACGTTGCTTCGTCAGCATGAGGAATACAAAAAGGAAATGAATTTATAATTATTATATGTAGACAGGGTGTGATGTAATCGTTGAATAATCTGTACATTATTCGAAATTAGGTAACATCTTGTATCACTCTTGAAAATGTGTGTAAGGTGTTATTTTTTGTACGCTTGGGGAATTCTTGTTATTTGAATCCGATGATAGTCAAATTTCCTGATTTATGATGGTATTGTTATAACATGATAGATAGTAATATTATTTTATTCTTTGATACATTATCTGTTGCGATGTCAAAGATCATAAAGACTTTTACAATGTGCACTGAAACATTAAATATTGTATAGCTTATATATTAATTTTGCTTTAATTATAGACTGTATTTGCAGTTGGTCTATATCCTTACATTAAAATCTTTATGATCTTTTGAAACGTGCTACAGATAAAATGTAGGATTATGCGATTGGTACTCGAAAGAGAAAAGTTTACGACATGTACGTGATTCAGTATACGTTTTTATTACTAGATAACAATAAAATTATAAGTTAAAAATTGAATGTATACGTAAACACAGCGTGAATTGATTTCTTCTATCGAATATCTCTTAATGATAAATATATAATATGTACAATTCATTGAAACAAAGTGATTTCCATCGAGACATAATTAACAGAGTTATGCTTCTTCAAAAGTGCCACATAATTATATTTAAAAGTACATTAACAATCAGTATACGCAGATAAAGCAGCACTTCAATTATTATACCTAAATCAACCACCACACCATGTGGGAAGATCATTGATGGTTCTAGAGCGTTAAAAGTTATCAAAAATCTATTTCGATCTAAGCTCTAAAATGATCAAAGAGAAATACAAAGTATTTGCTGACATACTACAAGCATTAATTACTATAAATTCAAAGAGGTGGTTATTCGTATTCTTCTAATATGAACAAAATTCACTATCTACGATTACCATGAAAGATTTCAAAGATCATCGCCGACACTGCAGAACGGGCATGTTACAGCATCAATAAATTATGCGAAAACAAGTATGCAGAAAACTTCAGGACGCATTTGATCAAGTCTAAACAATAAATTATTTGGATAATAACGAATATTACGTTTGTAACAAGCAATCTTGATTGAAAATTTTACCTTCTAGATCTTCGGAGCTAAATAGGATACCAAATCTATTAAAAATACAGTAACAATGCAGGAATAGGAACACTTCAGACATAAAACTGCGTTTAAGATTTAAAGAGGTTATAAAAACATCTAGAAGAGATAGTAATGACAAAAGGATTAATAATCACGAAAAATGTGAGCCTAATATTGGAATTTTTAATTGACGAGTATCACAGCTACTTCAACAAAGAACAAGGGCGTTTGAATGAAGAAACTAA
The DNA here is from genome assembly GCA_031001745.1 of Hartigia nigra. Lineage (NCBI taxonomy): Eukaryota > Metazoa > Arthropoda > Insecta > Hymenoptera > Cephidae > Hartigia > Hartigia nigra. The sequence goes on from JARPRG010000409.1 coordinate 565,879, forward strand.
GACGTTACTAATTATCTATGAGATTTAATGAGGCGTGATTGCTTGTCATTTCTCATCTGTTCCGTCACAATTGAAGACATCCAGTAACGCAAATGATAAAGGGATTAGAAACGTATATCAGCTCTTGAGAAGTTGTCATAATCGAGACTGATAATTTGTCAACCGTAATATTGTACATAGCTAATACCCTATACCATGAGTTTCCTTTATAAATGACACATTTTTTTCGCAATCTTTAATTACACCTATCTTCGTGTAACAACACGTATGTGGCAGCCCAATGTTAAATGTATCACGTAATGGACACGTTATAACTATGGCTCTTATTCTTCACATTCTTTCATACCAAAGTTGTTTTTTTTCGTTAATATTGCTATATTGCTAAAAATCCTATGGCGGTTTTCGTACGTAGACTAAGTATTTTAAATAGAGATTAATTAACTTGATTTCTCTTTTTTTATGGTATGCAGCCTTTTTATGTGAAGTAATGGTAAAAACGCACTATCCTATTCGCCTTCGCTCATATATATATATGAATAATATTATTTATGGTGCTCTATCCTCAAATGATAATATCAAACTCAAGCAATTATTCATCGCTTGAGATGTGGGTGTACAGTAAAAAATAGATTTGAGGATTCCGCTGTTAAGAATAAAATAAATGACAAGTAACTCTCGTAGAAAAGTTTTCTTAAGCCAGTCTTTTATGTTTGGACGCGTTGCATATATGTATATCTCATTAATATTACTTAAATCACATAATCATCCGTGATATCTTCAGTTAGCTGAATTAAATGTGCTAATTCTCTCGCTAAAATACCTTCGTCGCGTCGATTAATGCCGATCGGCAATGAATTTACGATCGAATAATCAAAGTGAGAGTTACAATATTTTAACGTTTTTCTTGCTTGTCTATTGCCGTGTTCAGATATAGATATTTCATGATATTTCGTATAACTTACGACTTGTTGGGCAAAATTTAAAATGAGTGCCTCTAACCCTTTTTATTCTCTATGAAATTCGAGGAAACGGTGCAAAGTGGCAGGCAGCTCCGTGCAACGAATACCGTATTTACAGATCGCTTGCGCAGCGTGACACTTTAGAGTGATATAATTTACAAGATTCACGTTATTTAAGGAATTTGAAGATATGAGACGAGCCGGCGTGTCACCAGCTTTATTTGGTGTGTCAAGATGAGCCCCGTAATCCAGCAGTAATTTGATTAGCTATATGGAATAAAGTTATTTGAATATATTTTTATAATCGCGGTGTCAACGCCGTTTTACTTAATTATTATGTAATTCGTATGTTTTCTTACCGAATTATGAAAGTTATAAGCATTACTGGCAACGTGTAATGGTGTGGATCGAGACTCGTTTCTAGCGTTCACATGCGCCCCGCATTCTAAAAGTAATCTGATGACCTCCAAGTGCGGAAAAATCATCTGAAAAGTTA
>JARPRG010000409.1:567433-581645 GCA_031001745.1 Hartigia nigra
ACAAATACAAGTGGAGGAATGCAATAAAAATAATTTTAGTAAGTGCCAAGTTTACAAATACAGCAGCCAAGTGTTGGATTGCCAAGGAAACTTGCAAAACATACAATTTAAGTATCATTCTCTCGGTCAAAGATTATCAAGCATGTTGGAAAAAGACGCTATTGTAATGCGCTTGAAATTCAAACTTAGAATTATGATCTTGAACTCGATCTTTGTTTTTAAAAGTTGAATAAACTTATCTGCTTGCACAGAGTTCTTTGATGATTGATGTTCTTAGATATGATAATAATGAATGTATACGAAGAATTTAATTAGAATACGCAATGAAAATAATATAATGGGTGAATGTTTAAAAAAATATATTAATTAAAATAAGAAAGATTTAGTACCTGAATGTCATCGGCAGTAAAGTAGCTGGAGTTAATAGTGTTTAAGCTGGATACGCAGAGATGCAAAAGAGAATCTTCTGTAGATGCAGACTTAGGACTTTGTCTAACTAGATCGTACACGAGTTGTTTTGTTTCTAATTTTTCGTCCTCTGAACGAGCAGTTTCTACTAATAAGTAAATAAGATGCGTAACGCATTTTAAAATACGATCATAGCTGTCTCGTTGTCTCTTGTGTACTGGACGTTTCTGTTAGACAAAAGAAAACAGCATTTAAACTATATAATATAGAATACATAAAAGTACTTATGCCTATATAAAGTATGCAGAATAGATATATAAAAGTACCTCTAGTAATTGTCTAGCATCCGTCAAATGGTCAGTGAGTAATTTAAATATGACTACTACATCGCAAAACCTGGGTTCTTCCTTATCCCGTTCTATAAGCTCTACAGTTTTTTTATTTAAGTCTACCATCAATCGAACAAGAGCTTGAGCAGTAAAACAAGTATCGGTATACAGTATCTAAAAAGTAAAAAAACTTAAAAGGTGAAATTCATTTTGTTAATCAAATAGTGATGTTATTTCATTCGTGACACTTACGGAATCTTTTTCGACACGTATTTCTAACGCTCTCCTCCATAGGTCTATACAACGTTGGTATCTGTGACACCAGAGGCAAATGTACAGATGTGTACATGATATTAATAATAAAGAAAAATAGGTATTTCTAGATGTTGCTTACCTTAAAGCATCCGCGTACGACGCTCCTCTATACATTAGTCTAAAGAGAGTGTCTTTATGATGCGACCCTAAGATTCTTTCGCAAATTAATAAACTCTGTATTCTTATAGCATCCAGATCTAATGAAATGGAATTTAATTCTTCGATGGTAGTGAATTCGGTTGCATGCCGAAAACTATCCCTTTTCGGTATAATTGGTCTTTTCGGCAGAGGCTTGTCTTGCACCATATTTTCATTTCTGATTGCCATTGCTGCCCGCCAATATTTCAGTGCCGTTTGGGTATCGTTGTGTTCATCAAAAAATGTAGATCCCATCAATTCGTTTGCATCAGCTAATCTTTCCGGCGTATAAAATACATTTTCCACTGGAACAAAATATAGATTTCATTTTTTATTCTCTGGTATGTAGTTAATATAATTATATGTCAGAATACGCACCTAAGTATTCAAATATGTGAGTTGCACCCTTCAAGCAAGCAGTCTGGAGAGCATCATCATTGCAGCGTGATCTTAGATGAGGATCTGCATTATAATCTAGCAAAAGCTTTGTCGTTTCGAATCTGTGCTCCTGGATGGCATAATGTAAGGCAGTTTTGTTTTGTATATCCCTTGCATTTACATCAGCACCATGCCTTAATAGAAAAGTACACAGTTCTACACTTTGCACAGAATTTATCAGGCAAGTTCCACCATTATAATTTGCTTTAAGTATGTCTGCACCATTCTCCACTAAATATGATACAATGTCTGAAAATTAAATGTTATTCTCTTACTATTTCTCTATTGTTAAATATAGCGTAATTCTTTTTGATTACTTGGCCTTGTGCGGAAGCAATAATGTCATTTAAGCCTTGATGTAAAAAAATAACAATTGCAACATTCTGATTGGAATTCAGAACATCAACCTAGACCTAGACTCTTGGCACAGTGACGTATAACATTTGGCAAAAGTACACAATTTCTCAAAGCATGCCAAATATAGTCAAACTGTACAATGTTGGAGATAAATATGAATTTGAGTTACCTAAATGTGTCATGAAGCATGCAGATCTCACTGGTGTGGATCCTGTATCAGAGACAGCATTGACTTCAGCTCCATGGGACATTAAACATTTTATGACAGGCAACTTTCCAGAAACTGCTGCACACCATAATGGTGTTACACAGTGTACTGATCTATCATCCGGTACTTCATACATTCCTCTTTGTTCAATGTCAGCGTGACACATTGTGATAAGATATTCAACAATCTCAACGTGTCCTCTTTTACATGCGATGAACAAAGGAGCACATCCATCTTTTATTCGAGTAACAATCTCATTTCGAACATCTATCTTATATTTTTCCAATCGATTCCGTAATAAATATGAGAGTCGTGCTCCTGGTGCCACATACATACATTCTTGTATTAAATCATTGAAAAGTTGGTCTATGGAATTCACTGCCTGCCGGCTGTTAATCCACATTTTGACTACTTAATACAGTATTTGCTTTTCTTTCTTCAGCAATTCTTGCCAGTCTGATGGATATAGTTCAGTTCAACTAAATAGAAATAAAAAATAGAATTTTCTTCTTACTAAGAAACTAATTGAAAAGAAACACTTTATATTGTAAAACTTGTAAAACTGTAAATGCCACAGATATAGATAAAATAAATTAGTTCTGAATCATACAGTGAATACAAATTTTTAATATTCATGCAACGTTTCAAAGACATAATTTAAATGAACAAAGAAACAATTTGTTATAACAAAATGAGAGAAATAGAAAGAAGAAAGAATATAGAGTATTTATTTTGTGTTAAAAAGTAGTCTGAGTTGCACACATTCATGCATTATAAAATTGTAATAATTAATCATAATACTTCAACATAATTAGCTGGTAATAACTGAAAAAGCCATTACAATCAAACAATTTCTACAGTTCTTTGTTATTATCATATTATTGTTAAGTACTATAATTGGAGAATAACCTTCAGTGTCTTCTATTTTAGATTTTAGCCGAATTTATGACATATTGACTTAATGCGCAATTAAAATAGTGTTATAAATTTCTTTGTGTTTTTATTTCAGCCACAACCAAGCACTTTGTCACTTCTTCAGGAATGAATGAACAATGAGCAAATGAAATAACGCGAATACAATAAATTTTCAGACCGTCACAGCGCAAAAGTGACAGCCACTAGTCAATGGATCACGTGGTTTAAATGTGAATCCATGTGACACATTGCCCATGCGCATTACTATTTCACGTTGATTTTATTTAAATTAAATTGTTTTGTAATCTTTATTCTAAATTTTAATATGAATCTTAAATGTAGTAAAACGATTCCATATATAGACATTATTATACCTTTCATGTAGTTATGTCATACTTTATAAAAATCGGTATAAACAAATACATTGCTATAAACAACTAAAACAAGTAAAATCACAATTCTTGACACAAATTTTATAAAATCCAATTGCATTTCGTATTACTTTTTATTGAAAGTGTACGTAATGAATACTGACGAATATGTATATAGCTTGTAGATCAACTCTTGATGTCGGAAACTTTCTCTATAAGTGGTCTTTCATCGCGAGAAAGTTAATATTGTCGGAATTGCATCTTGATTAAATGTTATTCATGGAGTTTAACATTGATATTTGTCTTCTATATAATAGGGAAAAATCGATTTATATGTACAAAAAATTTAAAAATATGATCAGCTTAAATAGATTTAATACATTTACAAAAATGCAAATCATTGGACTGATTTTAAAATTAATAAAATTGTACAAGCATATTTAATTAAAAGAATATTGAAAGTATGACACGCAGTGCAAACTTTTGGTCTATCTTTTTCTTATTTTTTATATGATTAATTATAAGTGTTTTTAAAAAATACGTAAACAGCGAATGCATACATAGTATGTCAGGTAGTACACATAGTATGTCAGGAAAAGGAAAGTGAGAAAGTCTTCAAGTATGAATTTAAAGAAAAACCTGTTTCCGAGAAGAGTAAAAAGTTGCAGAAACTTACTGCACCTTCATTCACTCTTAAGCTGTAGCTACATAAGTGCCTCCGCTTCTTCTGAGTTCTTTGTTAATATTTAAGATAAAAAATAACGAAGAAGATCAAGAAAGGTTCGTATACCATCAACGGCCTTTTCAGAATAAACAGTGTTTTATCAAATATTCCTGACATTTTATTTTTAATTTGAAATCAAGAATGTCGATTACTTACACGACAGTCGATGGTGCCATTGGAGAAAAATTAAATAAGATATTTGGAGTAACACCAAGTTTTTTACGAGTAAATCCTGGGCAATGCTTACTACCTCCCAAGTACGTTCTTTATGGTTCAAAAATTCGTGATATGACAATTCATAAGGATGACATATGGTTGGTTTCATATCCTCGTACAGGTAAAAACATATCTTGCCGCATACTAAAAAAATGACTGATTATAAGAGATTTTTTAATCATAAAATTATAGGTAGTCACTGGGCACAGGAAATGATTTGGTGTATCGGAAACAATTTTGATTATGAAAAGTCACGAACCCCTTTGGTATTACGCAATCCACTTCTCGAGTAAGTATCTTGTAACGTTCACAAAATGAATGATTAAATAAGTATATGAGAACTGATTACCCTTCGTCTGTACATGGGGTCATTTTGACCGGAAAATTTAATGTAAACCTTAAAGCTCCGCAGAGAGGTGTGCACACTAAGGGTTAATAAATGTTCGTTGCATGACGTATAATGGACGTACATAATAATAATTGTACATAACACATCTAATACTCGTTTATTATTCGTTTTAATGTTCAATTAAATTACACTTATTTATCTAGAGAATAATTATTTACAGAGCCTCAGCCGTTATGATAACCGGCGACTATGTGGATTGGTTTGCTAAACTTGGAAATTCTGTGGAAAATGTTGAGAATGCACCGCGTCCTCGATATGTTAAATCACATTTGCCATGGGATTTATTACCCACGCAGATACATGAGAAAAGGCCAAAGGTACTGCCTATTTCAGTTGATTTCCATTTTACAGATTCGCCTTAAATATTGTGTTCGATATTTCAGATTATTTACATAACACGAAATCCAAAAGATACGTGCGTGAGTTTTTATCATTATTGTCGGACATTTCATAATATCAAAGGAACCTTTGAAGAGTTTGCTGAGTTATTCTTGAAAGATAGTGGTAGGATAAACATTAGTAATTGGACAATAATGATTTTAGTAAATGTAGAATCCGTGAAGTATTTTTAACAATTATTTTTATTAGCGCCAATGGGACCTTTTTGGAATCATGTGCTACAGTTCTGGAGAAATAGACACCAGGAGAATATTTTGTTCCTAACGTATGAAGAAATGAAGAAGGTACGAAGATAAATATTATAATACGTAACATTGTTTTGGATAAATAATATCTTTATGTATTATATTCATAGGATCAAGCTGCGGTTATTAAAAGAACCGCTAAATTTCTTAATAATTCAATTACTGAGGAACAAGTCAGCGAACTTTGTGAGCATTTAAGATTCTCCAAAATGGCGGCAAATCCCGCCATAAACATGGAGCTGTTATTGCAGCAAAAAGGAATTTCTCAAAGGGATCCTGACATGAAATTTATTAGAAAGGGTAAGGTGGGTGACTGGCGAAATTATATGTCAGATGAATTGGCTCGTAAATTTGATGAATGGACGGAAAAAAATGTAAGAGGAACAGACTATAAGCTCAATGTTGACATTCCTAACGATGAGGAATGACTCGTTTCCCGGTGTAAATTTTATTTTTATAAATTTTGAGATGTGTTAAGCAATATTGAAACAATATGCCATAATATAAAAGTATTAACTATATGCAAAATAATACATAATTTACTTGTACTTACTGTTGTTGTATTCCAATATTTTACATGTATAATATAGATGGATGTTACTTATAATATATGATGACTTCCTTATTATTTCCTTCCCAAATTATAAGAATTATTTAGGGAAAATATGATTTGGTAATAAAAGGTACATAAGTTATACTTTAAAAAGGACGTTTATGAGTTTGACAAGTAGAACTAAAACGTGTTCGATTTTAGAGTATTGAAGATCGACGAGTTAGTTAGTCGTCGATATCAACGTAGGAGTAAAGATGGCGTGTATTTGCGTTGTGCGAGGTTTTTAAAACTGGTTAAACTGATTAATGAATTTTGATGCTCAGTGTGGTTTAGCTTTTGTATCGATTTTTTAAATAGGTGCACGCAATTTGTCACTTAAGTCGCGTAAGAAGTGGAAAGTGCTTTGAGCTAACCACGTGAAAATTCCAACGGCAACCTGGAAGTGACACCTGAGGCTTAACATAACCTTGTGAAAGCCTTGAACTTTAATTTGGAATTGTAAAGATACTGAAATCCTAACTCGATTCCTACTATAATTTTCGCCACGTGAATCGAAATTTATTCAGAAGTGGTTTATACCTCGCTCTACTACATTCTAACCTCTGCGAGAGATCTTGTATATCAGGGAAGATAAAAATTTCGTGTCAGTGCATTGTTGAACAGTTAAGTCAGTTACAAGGGTAAACGTTATAAATAAAGGAACATGCCAAAAGTAAGGACTAGACAGGCTTCCAATAGCCTTTGGCTAAGACAGCGAGAACTGGGTATGCGATTTTCACTGGGTCATAGTGATCGCTTCCACAAAACTTTGTATTCATCTATCCAGCCCGTTACTTCTTGGGATCATGGAGAAAATGTATACAGCGCTATGCATGGTGGTGTTTTCAATTTGGAGTACTCACCAGATGGGTAAGATAACGTGATATTGTATTATTGCACTCTTATCATACAATTATTTTGTTCGTATGAGTCATAAATATACTACAATTATATATTTAATTATACTTATTTTATGCGCACATCACTATGAAAAATAGCTTAATCATTATCTTGTCTTATGTTACTTATTTCTTACACCGATAATTCTTTTTCTCAATTATATTTTTATTTTCTACCAATTGAACAAAGTATATAAACTCAAATGATAATACATTGTATTACTAACAAGGAACAAAAAAAATGATTTAGTATACAGTTCTTCCGAGTGATCTCATATGTGCATCTTGCTATAAAGATATCTTACAAATGGTAAATTATGCAAGAGATTGCAGCGAATTGTATCTGAAAAGTATTATAAACTTAAATGTTGACAATCTTATGTAATATTTGTAAGTTATCAGATGATCAGGGCTTTATACTGTAAACCGTTCAGGAAAATAGGTGTAAAAATTTATATTGAATTATAAAAACGTAATATTTTCTTATGTTTCAACATTATATATTAGCTTAAAGTATTGCTATTTGGTGATATATCTAATTCTTTTAATAGAAATCTGAGAGTATGTCTATGTACTGATACTAAAAGTATGTATATAATAATTATTAGAAAGAAGGAACACTGTAGCATGACCTTCATTATACACCTTCAACTCCTAATCTCCAACTAATATACTTTCGCTGACGTGTATAATAATTTTCACATGTCCCATGATAAAATGGTTATATTGTTTAGCATAAAATATGGTTTCTAAAAGTACTTATTTTTATACAAACTTTAAATTATATACCAACATCCAGCATATATTGATATCATATTTTCCGTGTATCTTATCGTATTAAATCTTGATTTTTTAATTAAATTCTTTAATGTATTATTAAGATATACTAATAAATTACTTTCATCATTCTTGCATGCCATTAAGCTTCAATATTGAATATTTGGTTGAAAGGATAGCATTTTGCAAAAATGTTACTATCACACTATTTAATACTCTAATGTACGTGAAAATATTTGATCTATCTTATTTCAGATCACTTCTCCTGGCTGCTTGTGAGAGAAAAAGTATTCTTATGTTTGATCCTCTATGTAGGAGGCTCGTACGCGAAATAGATAATGCTCATAACGATTGCGTGAATGGCGTGAGGTTTGTTGGACAAGTAATAGTGAAATAAAAATTGACATGAAATATAAGCATTATGTATTAACAATCCTTGGCACAGGTTTTTAGATCAGCGTATGTTTGCTACTTGTTCCGATGACAGCACGGTAGCACTGTGGGATGCTAGGAATCTGAAACAGAGAGTAAGAACATTGCAGGGTCATTCGAATTGGGTGAAAAACATAGAGTACAGTCCAAGTGATGGTTTGTTAATAACCAGTGGGTTTGACGGTAGCATTTATACATGGGATATAAACAGGTACGGTAATAGGAATATAAGGAGTACATGTATTAGATAATATAAGGATCTAATTTCGATTGGCATTTATAGTTTCACAGAGAACAGCTTTACGTATACTCGAGTATTTCATACTAATGGGTTAATGCGGACGAGACTTACACCAGATGCAACTAAGATGCTGATATGCACAACTTCTGGATATTTAATTATTATACATAATCTCAAGTTGAGCACGCTTTCCCAGGATCTAGCAGGTTTTAAGGTATCTAATATAGAGATAAGTAGAAGGAAATAGGCGAACAATACTTATAAATAAAATTAAAATCTATATCTGTATCTATATCGTTATAGCCCAACATGTACAGATTGATGCAATTATCGCAAACCACTATACCAATAGCTGCAAACTTTACACATCTATTTTCAAATTCTCGTACGCATAATCGCGTTGAATTTGTTACCGATTTTCCGGTAGGCGACGACGCCGAGGTGATATCTAGTTTGCAAGTTCATCCTCAAGGTTGGTGTGCTTTGTCTAGAAATGTCAGCAATGGAGAAAAATCAGAGGTAAATTTTCAATAGACTTTGATATGAACTGGAGAGAATATGAAAGGCGCTGCTGCATCCTCATCTTTCTCTTGTTTCAGTGGACTTGTATTCATGATATACAAGGCCGGGATGTATCAGATATTTCAGAACAACTTAAGGATGATGGGGAGTCGCCGATACCATTTAACGAGTTAGCGGTAGAGGAATTCGAGGATCCTCAGCCATCGCGTTCAGGAATTACCTCCTCCTTTGTTATAGACAGTGCGAATCGCGCCAGAATTATTCAGACCGTATCCGACGTGAGGTCAAGTTCCTTCGTTTCCACAGATTCATTACAGCTAGTCCGCCCATCAAGAACTAATACCTGGCAGCGTCTGTCACGTAGAAATCAACGCTCACACTCAAGAAGTCCACGTCCTGATAGGCACGTATTGAGGACAAATTTCGGTGTGATGGAGATCAGTCCTAATGCTTCTGACTCCAGGTCGAATATAAACCGCGAGGAAGAAAGGCAGGAGGAAAGATTCCGCGAAGCTGAGACAGAAGAAGACAATCCACGTGAGGATTCTGCAGAAGCACGTGATAGAGATGCCGATCAGGAGTACAGAACACCTAGAACGAATCATCAGTTTAATGACCTGAGGCGGAGGAATATGATGGACAACAGGGAGTTTTCCACGGGTAATGTCGAGCTGCACGTGAGCACCACAGATGTTTGGGAGGCTCTGGTGGCTATAAGGGAGGCAAGAGTAAGGAGGGAACGGGACAGAGAGTTTCTTCCTGGCGGTGAGAGTAGAGAATGGTTTCCTAGTTCAAGTAGCGGCGTCAGCGTAAATATACCTAGGTCATCTCATACGGTTGTGATAATTGGCGAGAGGACCAGGGCGCAAAATCAGAATCGACAAAGTCAGCAGACGATGTACGCGATAACCAGGAATCATAAAATTCACCAGAATGTACCACGACTCACGCACTACATTGAGGAACCTAATGTGGGCTCTGGGTACATAAAGGAATTGTGTTTCTCTGCCGATGGTCGGCTTATTTGCTCGCCATTTGGATATGGCGTGAGACTCCTGGCATTTTCTAGCGAGTGCGAGGAATTGTCTACTTGTGTTCCACCGATTAATGAGTCTGTGCAATTGTACGAATTGGCCACAAATGTCAGCCATTCAGATATCGTAGTCAGTACGAAATTTTCACCTAGGCATTGCCTCCTCGTGTCAGGTTGCCTCAGTGGGAAAATTGTTTGGCATCAGCCGGTAGTCTAGCTAAATCAATTGCCGCTTAGATTAGGTCGTTGATTTATTTTTTAGAGGGATTCAAGATTGTTTTTTTTTTCTATTTGCTTCGCGACGTTTCTTCCTCTAAGGATGGGGATACATTGAGTGGTTTCATGTACAAACCATACTTTATTTGAGCAAGGTATATTTTTCAAATGAATCGGTAAAAAAAATTTAAAGAATTTTTGTATGTCTGGTATCAATTTCGTATGTCTGAGACTGCGTGAAGGAACAGGCGGACAAAGCATTTATGTTAACATGTAATCTGGATGAAAATAGTATTTATTTTGATCCATGAAACACTAATCACGATATTTGCTGGTTCATGTAGTTCACGAAAATTTTGTAAATTTCAAATTTTGTTCAAGAAAATTACTGTGTCTTTGCCCGCGACTCCATTCTTCATTGATACTTTAGCTTGTTAGGATTTTTTGAGCGTGTTCGAATAAAGAATCAATAATGTGCAGATTGCGTGCGGGGATGATAATGGTCTACCTTCTTAAAATAATGAATTTCGGGCCCACTGAAAGAGATCCGGTAAAAAATGCAGAACTATTTTTTATTTAAAATTTGAAGTGCATGTACACGAATTCACGTTCGCCAATAATGCCGGGTCACTATTTATCGTTTAAAATAATTCATCGAAATTGTCACGATTGTTAAAGAAGCTGGAGAAAGTTACTAGCTGTTACTGTAACGCGTGTAAATAATTCGCAAGTCGAATTTTAGAACGAGAGAGAGAGAGAGAGGAAGTGAGTAAGGCGATGAGATCCTTTTCGCACAGAGTGCGAAAACTCATTCGGAAGTCAAGCACTATATTTTTATCCATTTTCTTGGAAAATCACGGCAAACCTTCGAGAACGTGGAAAAGCTGGTTAAGTCTACGAGGGAAATACGTTTTTTCATTATAGCCCTAAAATGATCAAATGAAAAAGGACTAGTAACTGGATTTCGTAATGCGGTCTTTTTTTGAAATTTTATTCCCTCGTGATAGAGCGAGAGGGTCAGGAAAACATGAATGAGTGTGAGCAAAGAGAGCGAAAGATAGATAAATGGAAATTAATATGAGCGCGTGTGTATATGTATGTATGTTTAATGAGTAACGCGCATGCGCAAAGAAGTAATTACCGTAAGGCTCCATAACTTGAAAGTACTTAAGTTTTGGACTTGATGCTTCAAAGTAAAAAGTGCACCCGCGATAATGGCTTATGACTCCACGTAAGTTTTCATTTTACTGAAGAACAAAAGGAGAGAAAGAAAGAGGAAAGTCGGACAAGAGTATCTTTGGACAATTCTCAGTTTCTAGTTAAGGTTGCATGATTTCACAGAAGCAATTGGGACTGGGGCAATTTCGATACTCGTTCTCACGTCCATGTAATAACAATATAAACAAAGAAACTAAGATTCTGTACAGTAGTTAATGTGCTCATTGTTTTTGTAAGATTTGTTTGTTTTTTTTCCCCCCTCTCCTCTTATGTCCCCCCTTTTTTTTCTATACAATAAACTATTGCAATCAACATCGCATCAAAGGATTTTGTATACCTTCATCCAATCAAGACTGCTGTTTTGTAGCTGTAAAGGTAATTGCAAAATGCAAGCCAGTCGCTGCACTTAAATATTAACTGATGGCAATGAACAACAGCAACGATTGATCGAGTTCGTTACGCTTTGCGTTAGCATCAAAGCATTCCTTTGGACTCCCACGTTGTATGTACGGAAAGCTTTCCCTCACGTTCGCCATCATGAGCGGTATGAGTTTCTTTGGCATGATGAACGAGACGTTTCCCCACAGTAAGCTTGATAACGAAATTGGCACTAGAATGTCAGAACGATGAGTTATGGCCGCACGGAATACGGGTCGATATCGCCGATGACTTTTCTGTTATTTCAATTTGCGAATGTCGTGACCCGATATGGTACCGACTCGGATTACTCTTCTACTGGGCTTTCTTTTACTTTGCAAAAACGTCATCCCGGCCGTTGAAGCATCTACGTGTGGAAAATTCTTGCAAGTATTCTTATATTATTTATATCTATTATTCCATTAGATCATAATGCTTATATTAATGATACTACAGTAGTGGAAATCAGAGTGATCAGAATCAGTTTGAGTACTACATGATTTCTTTTAATGCTGCGAAAGGTATTACATCGAAGTAAGATTAGTCGAACGAAAAGTTTTGTTTCGTAGATCCAGATATGTCTTTGCGATTAGGCCATCGAGCAACGATATTGTACAGCTCACACAAATCACGGAAGAAATACGTTCGGCTATCGTGAAGCGACCCAAAGTTGATGGCCGTCCTGTTCATGTGATTATAAAGCCAGAGGATTTCGAGAATTTCTATCGAATCACGCGGGAGAAAAATATATATTTGAATCATCGGCAAGTCTGTATCGATCCCAAGGAATTGAATGATTTGACGATACCCAGGGAACAGAATGATGGAGTGAAATTTGATTCTAAGACCGGCGTTCTACATCCTTTAGGTAATATGAGGAATTTTATTAAGAAACATGCGAAAAAAGAGCGTCGATTTTCCAAGTCTAAGGCAGGAAATTTAGTTCGTAAATCCTCGTGGAACGATTGGAGAAAATTTGATGAATTTCTGTCGTCATGGAAGAAAGGGATTGAAGATACTTTGAGAAAATTGGAAAGAAAATTTTATGAAATTAAATTCATGAAATTTGGCGCGGATAACTACACTGGTAATGTTTCATCCTCAAAGAAGATGTCTTCGTCAGGTTCTATGTCGTCCGTCAATGATACTGATACTTGGACGATGGAAGTAACTATGCGGCCACCATTCACTATGGATTCTTTGGAATATGCACCGAGAGACAGGATGATGATGGAACCAGTCACGATTTCTGGTTTTAAAAGTACGAAAAGCCTTTTGAAATCTCTGAAACATACTACAATGGCGCCTAAGGATCATCTCAAGGAGTTAAAAGGGAGACAGACATTTCAGTTTCAAGACGTTATTGCTACTACAATATCAGTTAATGGCCGTATGGCTAAGAAAAGAGAAGGAGGTAAGAAGGAAAATTCGGATAAAAAGCGTAATGCTGATAAAGCTAAAATGGTTAAGGAAACGTATAAGGACAAGATTGTTAATAGAAAAGTGCCAGTGACTGTCAAGGCAGCAAATAAAAAGGGTACGAAAAATCATAAGACTACGAGGGCTCCGCGCCGGAAACAGAAGACAAACTCAAAATCTACGACTGTTAGAACCAAGTTGTCCACCAGAAAACCAAATTTGAGTAAATCAGTAAAGGATAAGAAGCACAAGCACGGTAGTAAAGCGAGTACGAAGCATTATTCGAAAAAAACTACGACAAGAAGTCCAAAATCGGATAAAAATTCGAAAAAAAGCCAGAAGAAAAAGTCCGAGAATAAACGGACCTCCTCGTTTAAAAGTACTACAATTAGTCCATTTCAAAATATGACTGCTTCAAATGGGGTTGGTTGGGAAAAATGGAAAGTCGTAAGTCGTACATCAATGAAACCAAGAAAGATTTACAAGTGGCTTGGTTCAAGAAACGTGTCGAAATCTTCAGTTGGGAAAAAGTACGAAAATTCTACAAGAATGCATGAGAAGCAGCATCACTTTAGAGCAAAGAGGGATAATTGGCATTTTTTGAGGCATAATTATGAGATATATAAACCGGAATCTGATTGTCCGCATCCTGGGAGTGCAGTAGGTTGCGGATACGGCGATGAATATACGACTAAAGTACCTACGGTTGCAGATCCTGGACCTCTACCACCAGCTCCTCCGCCATTGCCAGATCCAGAACCTCTTCCACCTGCTCCTCCACCAGATCTAGATCCTGAACCTCTTCCACCTGCTCCTCCACCAGATCTGGATCCTGAACCACTTCCACCTGCTCCTCCGCCAGGTATTGAGCCTGAACCACTTCCACCTGCTCCTCCACCAGGTATTGAGCCTGAACCACTTCCACCTCCTCCACCACCAGATTTTGATCCTGAACCACTTCCCCCTGCTCCTCC
>JARPRG010000409.1:581745-597235 GCA_031001745.1 Hartigia nigra
CTCCGCCAGGTATTGAGCCTGAACCACTTCCACCTGCTCCTCCACCAGGTATTGAGCCTGAACCACTTCCACCTGCTTCTCCACCAGGTATTGAGCCTGAACCACTTCCACCTGCTCCTCCACCAGATTTTGATCCTGAACCTCTTCCACCTGCTCCACCGCCAGATTCTGATCCTGAACCTCTTCCACCTATTCCTCCCCCAGATCTTGATCCTGAACCTTATCCACCTGCTCCTCCGCAAGTTCCAGATCTTGACCCTGAGCCTCCAGCACCTTTTCCAGAACCAAGTCCTGATCCTGATGTTCCTGCTCCTCCACCTTATCCAGAACCAGATCCTGATCCTCCTGGACCTCCACTCTATCCAGATCCTGATCCTGATCTTCCTGCCCCTCCTCCCGATTCAGATCAGCAACCCTTTCCGCCTGTGTCTCCTCCAGATCTAGATCCAGGCCCAATAGAACAACCTACTGGAATAGAGGGAACGTCGCCAGGAATTGATGGAGGAGGCGTACCTCCCCTAATACCAGTACCCGGTGTACCTGGTACAGCTGGTGTACCTGGAGTAGCTGGCATAGCCGGTGCGCCTGGTGGAGCTGGTGGGCCTGGTGGGCCTGGTGGGCCCGGTGGACCAGGCGGAATAGGTGTTTGGCAACGACCCAATCCTGCGTATTTCCCAGGACAAGCTGTATTTACTAGTGGAAAAACGACGCAAAATAGTCAACATCTCAGTAAGTAAATAAGAATTAGATATGTCGACTTTACAAAGTAATCTCAGTATTAAGATCATTTCGGAAAACACACTAAAACCGATTCTAAATTACTAGGATTAACAACGACCGAAAGTGAAGAGTACTCTTTCACTTGTCAGTCCCCTGTGCTATCATACGATGGAGAAATACCAGACTACGTAGAAAACACCGTATTGAACGAAGACACTTCGAAAAAGCATAAAATACAAGCCAGCAAGAAGAATCATTGAATAAAATAAACTATGAAACAGTGAAACGTATAAAACAAAAAATTATTTTTTTTTAAGAAACATTTCTTTCTCGGGTTATGGTAGATACAAAAATCATAACTTGTAATGAAGATTCCTTGATAGGTTTCTTTATTAACAAATAATTTTAACCTATGTACAATTACGTCTGCAAACTTAACAATCTGGTGTTACAGTTTAACGTTACTTTGCATGATTTGTACGCGCACAATTATACCTCTACATGAAACTGTATGTGTACGATACTACCTGGTCGATGAAACGAGACTACGGAGGGTAATAGCACTTTAAGATATGCATTATATGCAATAATTACGGATTAGTAGTATACTAGTTAGTATTCGGTACTAAGGCACCTTCGTTTGTGCGAGAGTTGTATAAAGCTAAAGAGAGTACTAATAGGTACATATTCTATGCAGATAAATAACTTGTGATGTTTCAGAAAGGGAATGAATAGTTCGTGATACAATGAGTATAATAGTCGTTTGAGCATGAGAGTATTATACTCTCTCTCTCTCTCTCTTATTTCTCTTAGTGATCTCTAATGATTATCGTTAGTGAATTTGATATATATGTACTATAATACACCACCGAGGTGAACATGAAATTTCAAAGCAGCAAGATTCGCGACTCACCTGATTATCTTATATGAATAATACTCATCATAAGGATTAAGTTCAATTATGAGTCGATGATTGCTTTTTTTAAATATCAATATCGATCAGATGATAATATAGAAAATGGCTGTCAATATAATATATCCGACATTGGCAAGGACCGTCTCTCCGGTGCTAGCTAAGGTCGAGGGTCTATGATCATGAACATGTTCGTTATGATTTGTGTTGGTATTATTGTATGTCGAGTTGTTGCGTAATCCGTGGCCTTCGTGAGGTGATCTCTTGGTCCTTTCTACTAGAGTCAATTTAGTGTTTCCGGTTTTACGTGGCTGTGGCGAATACATTGGTATAGATTGTTCATCGTGTACAACATGTCTCTCGGAGTGTTCAGGGTTCAACTGGGGAATGTTCTCAGGTCGTATGTTGCCAGGTATAGGTGGTGGAAGTTCTCCTCTGAATCTACCAAATTGTGGTGTCCTGCTAAGGACATCTGACGATAGTTTAGTTTTAGGACGTTCATTGACTCTCGGTATAGATCTAGCAAGGTTCATATCCTGAACCTGTTTACCATCATAGGTAACCAAGGTACCAACAGGAAGATCATCGATTCTCGTAGTGGCAACTCCAGCTGGTGGTAAGTAATAGGTATCCAATCGATCGGCAGCCATTTCCATGTCATCAATTTCATCAAGACGAGGTTTATTTCGTGGAACCTGAGCTTTTTTCTTTAATTTTTTATTCCTGTTGCGATCCGGTGGCGATGGTACAAACATAGGTTCAAAACTGTCGAAAGGTCGATACTCTGAGCTATCTGGAAAGCTGTCATCCTCACGTGGTTCCATGTTTCTATCCTGAGCGACATCCAACTTTGTGATTATCGGCTTGAAGCCTCCCTCCACGACAACGGATTCTGGTTTAAATCCTGTATTTCTGGCTGGAGACTGTGTCTCATAATTATCGGTACTTAGCATAGAGGACGACTGAGAAAAAACCGTAGGCTCTTCTAACTGCATTCGATCAACCTGAGATATCTTGACCTCCGTCTTTCCTCTCTGCTTGTTGTCCATCTTGACGAATTTAGTCTTACCAACGGGTCCCTGCAGTGTAGTCGTACCACGGAAGATCGGTTTTTTCCAATCAGCATAATTATTACTGGTCAACGTGGTGAAGGGAATCGTCAAACCAGGATGACTGGGTGATTGTTGAGTAAGACGACGTTTCTGTAGAGGCCTCCTCATCATTAACATCAACTGCGTAGGCTTTTGATGACTCGCTTGTTGAGGTGCTCTGTTATATAACGTTGGAGGTCCCTGAGGATACGAGTATTTCACTCCGTAGCTCATGATCGGTCGTGAATCTGGAACGAGTTTAGATTGCTGGTTAGATTGCTTAGATCCCTTCTGATCGTATTCTCTATAGCCAGCCGGAGTATGATTTCCTGGGTCGTTCTCCGAAGCCATCAAGTACGTATATCTTTCCTCGTTAGGCATTAGAAGCGTTTGGGAGTGCTTGTAACTCTCGTGCGTGATGACTGACGGCGATTGGGTTGACCTCTGCCCGTGATCTCCGAACGATTGAAAGCGGTCGTACGAGTCGTGAAGGTACGGCACGTTCGAGCGTGTTAGTTGCGTATGGGAGCTTAGTTTGCTTTGGCTAGGGTTAGTCACTGCGGGGAGACGACGTAGAGGACTGTACTCCCGGTGCTGCACGAAGAACTCGGGCCCGGGGGTTACCTTGCTCGAGACACGAATGCTAGCTCCTTCTGCAAGGTCATCTGGTTCGCGTGCATCTGGGGCCACGTAGACTTCGCTGATCTCGCTGGCTGAACCGGAGCTCTTATCGCAGCTATCGTGCACGTTGATCTTCCAGCCGAGGTAACGATGCGTAAAGCACTGTTATGGAAGTTGACATTTTTTAATTTTTATAAAATCAAAAGGTACAGACGAATCACAATTTTTTAAAGTATTTTTTTTGTATTTATTGGTACCTGGTAGTAAACTGTATCGGGGGTATTCTTATCGGGAGTCCATTGGACGATTCCAGGCTCGCCGTAATCACATTCCAAGGTCAGAGTTCGCTGATAAGCACCGAACGACTCGAAATCATTGGCGTCTTTATTTTGATCTGGTACCCAATTGCAATAACGTCCTACGCCGGTTGGTGTTACTACACCTCTTTCACGACGTACCCCAGCGAAGATTCTGACAGCCTTGTAAAAGACAAAGAATTTTATGTCATTCGAATGATTCAGCTAACATAAGGTCTATGTCAAGTCACTGTGACCTTACGTTCTTTTCTTCTGCTGTTTTGTGCTGATAACCACCTATCGGGTCATCAGTAATATAGAAAGGATGATAACGTGCTGGAATTTCAGGATCTGCGCCAGCCTCGACCACAAAAGTGTATTGCTTGCCTCGAACTACATTAATCTCAGGTATCAGTAGACCATTTATATACCATGATATTCCCCAGCCAACGTGACCTAATGTACATTGTAATACAGGATATGAGCGATTAAACCATTTTCAAACTAATTTTCTCATACTAGTTTACGGCATCTATTCGCTACCTGTAATTGCTGGGTAGCCATGTTTACCACCGGTGGGTCCTAGTTGGGCATAAAAGACGCCATCTTCTGGTTCATCACACTCTATAGGAGGAATATACCATGGGTCCTTCTTCGGTGCTGGAGCAGGAGTAGCTGGTTTATGAGATGGTCTGGTAGTTACAGCATGAGTCTAAGATCAGTTACAATAATTAATAGTCCTAGAATAATTACTCAAGTTGATAAATTGTCATTAAATTTAAAAATACCTGAGAACTACTCTCTTTCTCTTGGCTATCAGTATATTTATGATCTTGATTCTGATCCTGATCAGGCATGGGACAGTTCCATATCGGAGGTCTTCCAAATTCAATAAGCTTGGTAGTCTTTAGATAATCACTATGAAAGCTAACTTCATTCCTTTCATTGAGTGGACCAATAGCCCAAATTATAGCTTGTGATCCATTTGTTCTGACTCGTTGATCCAGTTCATCACTAGCCTTCAAGGGTCTCTGATATGTCACTATACTGTAGCCGTTCACCATGGCAGCGTTCAGAAGGCGTACGGAGTTTGTGTTTTCCTGGCAATGTCCAGTAAAATCGGTATAATATCGACCATCAATTCGAATTTCAAAAATATTCCAAACCGATACCAATCGTGTAATTTATAAGTTTTCTTACCTGTATACGGATGTCGGGACAGCTACCGCGTCCACCGGAACATTGTGATTTCGCGTCGAGGAAGTAGTCGACGGCGTAGCCTTGAAGAGTCTGTTTGTCCACCCAAGCGACAACAACGTCACCACCGACCATAATACTTCTTTCGGCATTTGGCGATAGACCGAAGGACATGTACTGTCCAGCATCTAGATAGAAATTCCCATCACTTTATATAGCGTATATTGATTGGTGTGGATAAAAAATAAAGGTGAAAAGAGACAAACAAGGAAAGACAATAATTTCGCACCGAGGCCGGACTCAACTCTATACGTTGAATAACGCTGCTATTGATAGATAAGACTATGTGAAAAATGTAGATCATATCTTAGTCCGTTTGTAAATTTGTTGACATTTTCATGAAATTATGTATTTTTAATCATACATACTGCACGTGGGTAGGATTAACTTCGTCGTATGTATTTGGACGTAGACGTATTTAAAATGTTTTCACAAACGATCCTATTGGTACTTTTGAATGACGAAACAGCGAGACTACTTTTTATGAAGGTAACATCTCGCCATATAGATCAGCTACGAGAGAATTAAAAAGTTGGTACGCATGACGATGCTATAAAATAGGAGCGGCCCTGCACCTGTACGCCTTTCTCTTTGTATTTCGTAATGCTGCAACTAAGCGGGCCGCGGACTGCTAATTATAAAAGTGAAAATAAAACTCGTCCCACTCGATATCGCAATTTCGAGGATCGCTTGCATGGCGATCGAATTGATTATGAATTTCCTATGTCGAGCAATAAGCCGTAATTTTACATTGGGTTTTTCTTCCCTTGCACTTTTCATTATTTTTTTTCGACTTAAAAAAAAATTTCCATATTACTTTTTTGCTTGCTTCTTGCGACCTACGTATAGTATAGTCGGTCCACGAGTAAAATATAAACTGTGTATTATATTATTGCCTCATTCATTGAATGGCAGCGATTATTTTTATCTTTATTAAGCGTGTTTCGCATCCACTGTAATGGCTGCTCTTGATATACAGACTACAGCAAGTTCTAGATTGACCCTTTTGAAATGTAGATATAAAACTCACCGAGTTTGCCGACAAGTTGAATGACTATGCTGTCTCCGGCCACGGCCCAACGTACCTCGAATGCCAGATTGTCCTCGAGAACTTCGCAATTCAGCTTCGACTGAAATTCCGTAAAATAACAATATTAACACGATGATATTACGGTCTATGGACCGTTGTGCATAGTGTCACAGAGTCCTGGTGATTTTTCTGCATTGTCCACGGGGATGACGCTCGAGGACTTTTATAGAAAAAAATTTTTGCCGTGGATGTTGTTTCGTTGAAAATACGTTTATTAGACGTATACGAATGCATGAGTATAAAAATACAAAAGAGTACAAAAATATATGTATATGTATAATAATGCATATGCTCATATATAGTAAGATATATGTATATTACGTATACGGTGCGTTTATCCTAGCAACACTACGTACATCGCCATATCGTGTTTTCCCGCATTTACGTAGAAGGTGCAGTGCCACGTATATTAATGACGAAGAATTCTTGAATATAATAGAATGCGAGTTAGAAGGAGCGTAGAAAAGCATTTGGACTATGCCATGCGCTTGAATGTGACGAGTTAAACAATTTTAATTAAAAAATAACGTAATAAATTCGACACTGCAGAGTAATAAGGAAATATCACAAAAATTTGTTTTTCTTTTGTAAACATAAAATATCAAACAGGTAATTAAAGTCTGAATAAAGCGTACGTAGATCCTCTACAAGGTTCATAGGACAAACTCACTATATGTAACTTACAATAGGTAAAAAAAAACTGGCCCAAAGTAGAAACGTCGATCGACAAACTAACTCGTCCGTTCGCTCGAACTTAGTGCGCGTAGCGCGTGTGTTTCTCGAAGCACGAAAGATAAGAGAATAGAGAATTAAAAAGAAAGATAGAGGAAAACAAGAAGGAGAGAGAAACTCTTATCACAGTCGAGAACGTGACAGTTTAACCATTCGCTATTCTGATTACTTGATTGCGCAGCACATGGGACTGCGTACCCATAAATCCGTGCAATAGACAGGTAAGATATTTATACACGTAAACGTATCCTAATAGAATCATGCGGCTATACGTGTCCAAAGCTGTGCCGAAATGACACGCGTACTCGACGGTATTAAGCTTAATGTAAGAATAAACCGGTTTACAGATTCAATAAATACCCCGACATCTGGTAGCGTCAAATAAAAAAAAAAATATAAAGGCCACAATTAACTAGAAAAGTGTATAGACTCCTTAAAGTGTCACAGGTCAATTTGACGTGTCACTATGTGTGACTCTGAAGATTAGAAGCTACGAGTGCGAAATAGTGTAAGGATCAAAGTGCACTGATGAACATGAGTACGACGCCATGTCTTCCTGATACCGATTGACAGAGCATTCGAGAATTGGAAAGCTCCTAGGTAATTTCAATCGATCAATAACGCACGTAAGAATCGAGTCTCCGATCTCCCTGATACCGTAGAAGTCTCGAGTACGAGACTTGCTGCGGTTGCCCAAGTCGAGAAACAGCTTCCTGGGTATAATACGGGTTGCCCAGGAAACGAGTGGTTTGGTCGTCGTACCTCAGCCCACCAGGAAGCTGTGACGGATTCAGGGATGAGGGATGCTCCGGGACAGAGTTCTGATAGGACTGTTGAACGATCCGCTGGGCGCTCTGAACATTTGCGAGCTGACGTAACTGTGCCAGATTTGGATTTTCAGCGAGGTATTGAACCGGAAGTTGTTGGGGTTGGAGCTGGTAGGATAGTTGGGCCTGGTGCAGTTGTTGAATAGGTTCCTGGATCTGAAGGCTCTTTGGTATACGGTAGTCTAGAGCCTGGACCACCTGGATCTGATCGTCGCGACGGAGTAGAGGTCGGTACGTCGTGGGACGATAGTGTTCCTGAGCGAGTAAGGACGCTGAGGGGTGCGAAGAGGAAGAAGTAGAAGCAGTAGAAGAAGAAGTGGGAGATGTTTGTTGGTACTGAGTGTATGCTGACTGTCCCTGCCCTCCGCGCACATTCTGCAACACAAGGACAGAGACAGGGTTTTAAGTGTGCCTTCTATATGCGAACATCATCCAGAACTCCTTCCGGAATATATGGATTCTAGCTCGACGTCACTGATGTCGTCAGTATCAACCCTATAAGCGAGTGATGAGGATGCAGTAAAATTCGTGGAAACGATGCGATGAGTGGGATATCAGGAACATGTGATATCGATGCTATAGCTAAGCTGGCTATACGGTCTAAGCTCATTGCTGCCGGTACTTCCGGGGAAGGAAGAATGAAATTCCGATGGTGAAATTGCAATACCTACTTGCTGCTTCTCATTGAAGGATCTTCGAGCATGAAATATCTTAAAGTATTTGCGGGCTATGTGCACTACTGGCAATTTCAAAATTCTTTGGTACCAGAATGGCTCACGGACTCGCGAGATGTCTTTCTCTTGAATATTGTGAAAGATAAGTTTGTTGTTCGATATGACGCGCGATATTGACTGTTCCAGTGAAAAGTGGACGTGCGATTATATGAATGATGATTTGTTGCGCCTGTCGTAGGTTTTTTTTATCACAAAATGTATATCCCCGTGTTACTTGATTTGACTATGGTAAATTTTGTATCACTGTCGCATTGGCTATGTGCATTTGCTACTAGCGACTCATATCCTTTTCACGATTTAATAGACCGTATATCCACGCTCTGCACTTCTCTCACTGCCACTGTTTAATTCCGTAATTTATCCCTGGCTGGATAGACGGAGACGTTTCGCGGAGTTAATCGTCGTGGATTTTACCGCTACTGGAATTCGTGGTAAAATTGTCTAGCATGTAAGAACACAGTACACTGTATAGTAGTATTACTTAACAGGATGATAGATAATTCCGTGAACATTATTTCAAGCATTTCGAAAATCTATAAATCCTTTCTTATTCAATCCTTTCTTATTCATTTAATGCACGTTGCGGATATTGTATAAGTCGGATTAGAAGATGGAAAAAAAATTAATGACTAATTTACAAAGTAATTTCACGACTATCTTTCTGTCTCAGGCTAGAGAATGAAGTGTAGGCGGTGAAAAGATTTTGAAGTTTTTGTATAACGTAACGGCTTAGATTTGCCAATATCCGAAGTAAATCTTACGGCTGCGATCTGTTACGATCATAAACCTTATGGAGGTCGGAAACGGTTTCTTTCAGTCAGAGTGAAGGTTTCAGGCCGGTATTGATGCCTACAGCCATAAAAGTGTAACTTACCTGAGGAGAAACGCCAAGCATCTTGAGCGATGGAGGTACGTTTAAGCCCTGAGGAATTTTCACGTGGCCAAAGTCGACAGTGAAAGCTTCGCACCAGACGCCAAAATGTCCCAGCTGGTGAACGGTGAGGTCATCGGGTAAGGTCAGTACAATGGTCTTCCTGTCATAACGACGTAGTGGATTTTCTTTGCCATTTTCATCGGGAACTCTTATTCCCTGTGGAGAGGGTGATGGTCCAGCACCCACCCAGAATTTAGCGTCTGTCACGAACAGTCATGTTGGCGTTAATTAAATCCAATCCAAACTTATAAATATTTAGCTTTTCGTTATAAAGTCGGGAAGCTTGATTTCAAACTTACCAGGCGCTTCGCCGTCGTAGCTGAATCCAGGAATTAGCAAGGTTTGAGCGTCGACAACAACCACAGGTTCCGAACTGACACCGTGGACGCCGTTCAATGGCGCCAATTTTTGAGGACGTGGATAATCAAAGCCACGTGGGATTTTTACATCGCCGAAATTCACCTGCACATTGATGTTACATATTTGTTATAATAAACGGCCATACCAAATTGTTCCATCGTTATTTTGACATTGAGATTTTTAGTAGGGCAAGATAATTATAGGTAGTCTCGAGAACCTTGGAACTCATATGGAATATGATTGTGCTCCAAATATTTCGGTGCACTGTTGTATCACTATAGGCATGGGTAGCATGCTGATAATGGCATTGAAGTATGATTTAATTGCCGACCTTAAAGACTAGACTATTGAAAGGTACTCACGGAGAATTCATCGCACCATACTGAGAACCATTTAATATTGTTCAAGGTCTTGCCCTCTGGTAGAGTCAGGGTGATGTCCTTTTTACGGTATCGCTTGAGAGCATTGGACCTACGCGTACAAAATAAAAAGAGAATCTAACGTAATATTTTCATCAAAATAATCTATGACTTCAATACTTTTTAATCAATTTTACTCACGTTCCATGTTCGTCACGAATCCTGAATCCATTGCCGTTGGGATTTTTTGAGTTTCCAGCATAGAAGTAGCCGGCTGAAAAATAAGAAATTACGGATTAGAAAACCTGGTAAAATAATTACTATATAATTATTTTTCACAATTTCTCGTATCTTGCTCCTAAGTTCCGTATTAAAACCGAGCGTGTCTCGCCTTCTTTTTTAATAGCGTCGACGATCCATACCATTCTTATAAATATTCGATACTCAAGCCAGAGCGAAAGTGAGAGTGGTGTATGTATGTACACTGAAGTAGCGAACACTTGGAAAGTGACGTGAGTCGTACCTTTTACGGACGGGACAAGTTTGCCGGCGTCATTTTTTAGTAACCAGCTGAAACCCACACCGAGACGCCACTCGGTTAGGCTACGGAAAATTCCGATAGTATCCTCGAAGAGGCTAACATCGTGGAAGGTTCCTCGAAATTATACAGTGAAGCCAAAGACGGGCGAACGGATCTACTTATTCAAATCGAAAGTAGTCGGGTCGAAGTTTTGGGAAAGTTTCAAGAAGAGTAAATCAAGCGGTGGATTCTCGTAGCATTCGCGTCAGGGAAAGTCACTCGGGCGCCTTTTCCTTTTTCTTTCTTTTCCACTTTTACGCCCCTCAACGGTTTACTAATCAGTGATGAAAGTTATACGGGCGACACATTACCTCTCAGTCTCTATATAATAATTAAGTCGAAAAAATTCGAGCAAAACAAATAAATTAAAAACTATTCTAATAAAGGGATGGTTCATTACTCACCAGGTCCTTCGCCGTCGTAGGTAAAGTCCTTGATATAGAGAGTCCTACCGTCCACTGCATAAACCTCACCGCTAACCTTGTGATGAAGTTCAGAGAGTCTTCCTATCAGCTTCCCATAGTAGGCTCCATGGCATTGCTCTGCAAATAGAGAAATCTCATCTCTCAATGATGTTCGTTAGCTGCTACGAGAAGCGGGAGATTGCGTAGTCGGCATTGCAATTAGCATCCATAAGACGAACGCAGACAGTGCCTGTATATCTTCGTGATACCGAATACAGTGGTCATAGCAGAGAAAGGGGCAATAAATCTTCTTCTGGATGCTACGTAAAAGTGTATCGTGCTTTTCAACCAAGAATAAAAAATCAGGATTAACGGGCAATCCTGGGCGAATTGACTTTCGACGTGGGATTGGATGGTTAACGGTAAAAATTCCATTTCCATGGGGACATCAATCCCGCACGTTCTGCCAACTTTAACATGCAAAACTAGGTTTCTTGAATGCTCCATTCCATTCTCAGCCGTTACCCTCTCTGCTCTGGCATGTAGGGCAGATCGTATAGCATGGGACCACGGAATGTGAACCATTCCTCATTAGAGCCTGGCGAATCACCATTACCGGTCATGTCAACTGCCGTTTAGCTCTTGGCTATTTGGTTGCTATTATTTTACCCCAGAACTGTCCTGCTATGAGAGGGTTACCCCGAGTAGTCTTGGAAAATCTTGAGGTATCTAAATGTTAACACTGATTCTCTTAACATTGCAGGTAATTGAAAAGTACGCCTATGGGTAATACATAAAGAGAATGATAAAAAGTAATAAACAAGATAGCGATTAAGAAGACGGACTATACTGTACTGTATAGAGAATTAGTGAAGTATTAGTATGCTAATTATAAAATGTTTTTGATGTTTATTTTTAATTCTTGGGGAATTCTGGGACATCAATATTAATATTGGTAACTCCATAGCTCAGAGTACTGATTAACATTGAAAGAAGTAAATAAATATTAAAACCGGTTTAACTACGGATAAGAATCAAACGATTTTTTGTATTTTAAAGAAATATTGATAAATATCAAAATTCTAGTCTACAACGTACTGTCGATTTACATAATGTGATAATTGAGGAATCTTTTTAATTAAATGCCAGTGCGTGCGTGTGCGTCCAACCGATTTTTTCTGTACACTGATTCTCTCACGGGTTTCGATCGAAACTTAAGTGTTTTTTGGCCCGTGTAACATTTCGCTTGTACTTCACTTTATTTTTCCTTTTCACCCGAGGAATAAATATACGCGCCTCCTCGTTGGACCGTTCGCCCAATTAAGGCGTCAGCGGATCGATTAATTAACGGTGAGCTGGTAATTAATCGAGACGTACAGAAAAGCCCGTAAACAAGCAAGGCGCCGGAAAGTTTGATTTGTTGTTACATACTAGAACCTATCTCATCTCCTGTATTATTTTCTTTGGAAAAATTACGTTACGGTTATAAATATGTACCTGTCTACGTATTTACAACATGTTACGTAGTCGATCTAGCAGCAGGAATGTGCTCTACCTTCGCATCTACATCTGCAACGCATTCGAATCGCATTCCAGAATATCATCAGTCCGAGAAACAGTCTCTATATACGGAGACATCTGAAGATTTTATAGAAAGAAAAAATTGTTTATATCGACTTCATGTTTTTACCCGTTAAACAGATTCCACAGAAACGTATACCGAACGCTTTGACATTTTGTATTGAGTTTGTTTGGACGAAAATAAGAGAAAAAAAACGAGAACTTGACATTTACACAGTAAGCCATGCCAGTTCGTACTGCATTAGATTATGCAAGACGAGTACGTGACTAGAAAATTAATCGTCTCCAAACATCAATAACCCAGACTGCAAATTTCAGGTTAGCAATGCTAATTTGCTTCCATCTTTGGCAAGGTGTTATCGCGATAATTGGCATTATAGGAAAGCCTGATCTTGACTTCTGGTAAAGATAAGATGAAATGTAAGGATAAGATGAAAGAAGAAGAGAAAGAGAGGAAGAAAAAGTATTTAGTCATGGCATGTTCGTGCGATTAATCAAAACAACAACCGAAACCGTAACTAGAGGATGTCAATGAACCGTTGACATTTTCAAGCAGAGGAGAAAGCAGAAGGCGGTAACATAATTGGCAGTTTGTATGTGACGTCGTGTCGCAACGATCCTCCCGTCGTCCATAGATCGTCCGGTGATCCATAGAGATCGAAAGAGGATCGATCACCGGCTCCTTTGACTGTCACGTATACGGAAGACTTGCAGGAAGGCACTGAGAGACTGAGACCCAGTGATTTAATGTATGTTTTGTTTCCTTTTCTTTTGTTTCATGTTTTAATTATGAATTTCTCGTGGATCTTGATGAATATTCTCATTAAAATTACTACAGTCTTATTTACTTCTAGATGGCTAAGAAGAGTCTCTTGTGTATGTACGATTAGTTGTTCATATCTGGCAAAATGATTTCCTCTGCTTTAACTCGAAGAACTGTGATTAACCTTACTCGACGTTCTCGTACCTGGTAACTCTTAAACTATCTCGATAGGAATCGGCCTCGCGATAACAACTTCCGGTTGTAGGTTATCAGCAGGCCGCAGGATCTCCATAGGCGTGCCAAGGTAAAGCATTTAGTATAAAATGAATGTGGCAAATTGGTCTGGTTCTACCGTGCAGTACTATATTTGGACTATTTTTATATTTTTTTTATTATTTTCGACTTTGGATATTTATATTCTCTTGTTCGAGGTCGTGACTTCCGCTAACGAATACGTATTTACCATACGTGCGTCTTTTATATCCTTGTTGGTTACGCCCCCTTTAAAACGATCCATACGGCATTAATCGTTTAGCTCGAACATAATAGCCGCTGTTGAGAAGTTGTAAACTATATATTTATAAATATATAACGTTGAGAGAGCGATAATTTTTATTTGACTGAGAATCGTTTCTGGGTCGCGAAATTAAAATTTACAACTTGAACGATGCTGCTGCTGCTTTATTTATTATCATTGTTATACATATAGAAATTCATGGGAAGTATGTAATTATTTTGTATTATCTTATTGCCATGTATACAAGGCTTGATCTTTAGAGGATTAGCGGGAATATTTTTGAAACTTTGAAAAGTCAATTTAAAAAAAAAAGTTTTTTATTTCAAGGAATACACTTCTTATATGTCAGACGTCATCTCCAAGACTTTACAACGTCTTTCGGCCTTTCAAACGTTAAAAGGTATAAAGAGGACATCTCAGGACGAAGTACTTATCCGATTGTCATCACGTAACCCGTCTGACTCGTAACGCCTACTTCTTTTCAAATAATATAACAACGAGTTAGAATGTTTATGGTTTCCTTTTTAGTCGCAATAGACAATTTTAAAGATATTTCACTTTGAATATTGTAAGTTACTAGAAGTTATTTTAAGTTGTGACATTTGTACATCATCAAAGATACTTCCCTTATATCTCTCTGGTCTCGTACGTTCAAGAAATAAATACGTTTTCGATGCGTCAACAGACATTCTTCATTAATCAAAATTCTATTAGCGCATATAGATCATCGCGATATCGTTATTCGTGATAGACAGGATTTCCCTATCGCCATTTGAGAGTAGGAGCAAATCGGTAGCTGACGACGATGGCAATTGCAGCGGTACTTAAGAGACGTAGAACACGCTTGATCAAAATCACGATCATTTCAATGATAGATCATCAATACAGTAATGGAACTTAACAGACGTCACAGTCATCCCAATAGCAGATCATCATTGCAGGAATAGAACTTAACAAACGTGAAATTTGTCGTTACTCAAAATTAATGATCGTATCGTATCGGCAACAGTAGATCATCGCTCTAGTACCGGCACTTAATCAATCGTGCAATGTGACGAATAAAAAAGGGAAAGAAAACAAAAAAAAAAAAAATACGTCGCGACGCGAAAGTCTGAACGAAACAGAGCGGCAATATTGACATAAAAATGTGGCTAAAAATAGTTTTTTTTTTTAGTGGGAATGTTACCTACACAAGTTATACGTATAAGATACAAATAATATTAAGACAATTTACACCTGCATTGCGTAGATAGATGCGAACAGGAAGACAATTTTTTCCCGAGACACGTTATATCCGGTCGCGGGAAATTTAAATACAGGTGTCACGAGTGGAACGTAAAGTTGTCACATAACGAAATCCACACTTTTGTTAAAATCGCCATGATACTCAAGTTTCTTAGTTTTTCGGAATTTGCCAAGTCGACTTTTCCACAAAACTTTACTACGGCGGACGTTATATAGTCTTTTTGATGGAGTGTACTCGATATTCACGTCCGATTAAATTTAGCGTGATACTTGCTTTCATGTATAGATCTAAATAAAAAAAAAAAAAAAAGAGTGTCAAAGAATCAAGACATCCGAGGATATGAGAAGCGACAAAGCAAGGACTTATCGTGTATTCGTGACTTAAGGCGGATAAACGCGAACGCGTTTACACCATGTGATATGATGCTAGGAAATTCTATTATAACAATATTACCATCGTATAATA
>JARPRG010000409.1:613583-625756 GCA_031001745.1 Hartigia nigra
CTCACAGGGTGGAATGCAGTTTGAGAGAGATAGTAGGATGTCTCTGAGAGAGAGAGAGAGAGAGAGAGAGAGAGAGAAGGGCATAGAGCGTGACAAAGGTAGAAATAGAAGGAAAGACAAAAATATATATAGACAGATGAGCGCAGGGTGCAGAAGAGAGTAAACGTGCTTCGCCCCGCCTTCTTCGGCGCCAAGCGAGCGACGTCGACGTCGACGTCGACCGTCGGCGCCGCGTTTAACCCCCTCGCTCTCCCAACCTTCCCCTTGGCAACCCCAACCCCCGCACGCCGATCGATGGACGCTCGCCCCTGCGGCGCCACCGGCGCGAAGGAAACTCCACCGCTCAGTCTGAACTCGGGTTCACTCAGTCCACGACTGTTTGCCACGAGACTTCGATCTCCAGGACTTCGACAGTTCACCAGTGTCGCACCGCGGGAGGATCACCAGGTGAGTGTCACGTCCAAGTCATGTCATCATGTCTCTAGTTCTATGTTTTACGCTATCCTAGTGAGGTCGTCGCTGATATTTTTTTTTTAGTAACCCGCGACCATCACCGACCAGGAAACACATTTCCTATCTGATTTTATTCTTCTGATATATTCTTGCTTTCCTGCTTTCAACCCTCGGCTCGATAGGAAGGTTAGGTTATGTTGGCCATCGATTCCGAAGGTCTCGCGGTCAGGTGTGTTTCCGCATTCCTTGGGGTTGTCCTTCCGGTTTATCGTCCTAGGTCCTTAGTGTGAGATGGAAATATGTGCTTTGGATACCACGCGGTTTCTCGGGCTACCGATTTTGACGTTACTCATTTTTATTTTAAAAGGGTAAACTATGGTATATGATGGAGTAATCTTTACGAGTGAGCTACCTCAAAAAGGAGAAATTTTTGTGACACGATATTTTTTCTTCTTCCGCTATTACCGTGGGAGGTACAATGAGAGGAAAAAATTGAAGTCCCGATATCATCCTTGATCACGTAAACATCCCGTTTATCTCTTTGGTCCTGTTATAGCTGCTCCTTCCGTTGGCTTAGAATTCTTTTTTATCCCTGAACGAGATCTGCGGAACTGATCGCAGCATCCGTTTCTAGTTTGCACCACCCTCGATGTCATCTCTATACGAATCTCTCTTTGGGCTCTTGAAATCCTGTATCCCACTCGTGCCCGTTTTCTCTATCTCTTTCTTTTCGTTTTTTACTCTATCCCCTTTTTCCGTCTCTCTCTTACTCTTTAACCTGACTTCTGTCGTAAACAGAGCTTCAACAAGAGCAGGAGGCTCGACTTTGTAACCGAAGTCGCAAGCTCATTCTTTCTCTTCTCTCGAGGCATCGATCCACGACATAGAAACACGTTCATCCGTCATTCTCCTGGCACTATCATTAGAACCTACATTAAAGATCGACTAACGCGCGACGCTACGAGGACTTAGCCGCTTCACAGTACGATGTAATGATAAGCATAAAATACGAGGATAACGATTGGAATAATAAGAGGGATAACCCAGTTGGTCGAAGAAATGGTCTCAATTTTGAAGCGCGAGATAAGAGCGAAAAATTAGGGTGAATATATTAAAAAGAAATTTGTTATCCTTGTTCATTGGTGGAGATAAACAATATATATAGAAAATTTAACGGCGAATACTCCTGTTTTGAGCGTAGAAGTTCTCCGATATAGATCTCTCACATAAATTCTAAGCGTTATCTCCAAATTCGATCTTATTGCTGAATTACATTATCTTATCACGAAGTTCTTTAATGCTTGGCGCGCGTCCCCAGTACTTTCGGCTAATCTTTAAGGCGCAAACACGGCACCTCATTCCGCTTAGCCTCACCTGACCGACCAATCAAATAACCAACCCACCCTAACCTCACTTCTCTTCGGGTCAACCTCATGACTTACTGTTGTTCTGAATAAAATTAATTTTTTTAAGAATCAAGGTCATCTTTCGTTCCATCCACTTTATACTGCGTATCACGCCCCTTTTCTTTATTATATTTCGCGCCTCGACACTCGCTCGCCTCTTTTACATCCTGCCAAGGCATCTTTTCAGAAATCTGATTAGAGGCATTCCACACATCCGCGATATGCATACTCGCACCGTCCCATAGAATTTGGCGGGTCTTTTTAAAAATTGTATTGAAAATCACCATGGGGTAAATATATCTTCTGATATATAATATACGTACCCGTAACTATACAAAATTCTTCCACTCTATATAGATTTAGCTGCACTCTAAACCCCTTTGTATCTATATATGTATCTAGGTAAGGTATTCTGTGACGTAATATTGAGATACCTGGAATTGGCATGATGGACCAACCTAGTACAATGAACTGGCTAGGACAGAATTCTCCATTTGTAACGGAGTTCCGTGTTTAACTTGATAAATGTATTCAGTAAGCGGCATAATTAACAACGCGGTTACCGATGTATTCCATTTCTACTTATGGGAGATCCCATAGAGAATTACAGGTCGTATGGTTTCTCTGGGTGCATCTATTACTTCATGGGGGAGTCGTTCAGGGACTAATACGATCTCGCGTCTAACGAGCTACGATTCCAGTTTCGTCTGACCAATAAACGACTCGACCTACTGAAACTATCTTCGATATTCTAGATCCACTTAAGCATACAGATGTAGTTTGATCTGTTTAGAACGTGGGACTCGTAATTTTATATTCTATAAAGAGAAATAGAATCGTGTAGCGTCAGATCTACATATATAATGAGATTATTTTGAATCTTACTATCTTATATTTTCCATTTTATACCCTTTAAAAATATGCCTCATAAATCGTTGAGTAGGTTCATCTAAGGCTTGTAGGTACCTACATGTCAGCCTTTTAACTGCTACCTGCCATCAGAAATGTAACATAGGTACCTACTTCACTGTGCACACAAACATCGAGGAGTTCAGTTTGATTAAGGGTTGTTCCTTCCTGGACAGTCAGCTTCTGGTATACCATTACCATGTCACTCTTGAGCGCCATAATTTCTCAGAGGAAAAATCGCTGAATTTTCAAGTTTTTTTCTAATCACTAATTTCTCAGAGAATTCAAGTGACGGGGTTACACGGATGATGGCGCCATTGGTTTTCGGTTGAAGTTTGAAAGTGGTTGTATAAATAATGCAGAAGCTTTTGTTAGATAACTAACTTGAAGCGTCAGGCTAGCCACGGGACTTTTTCTCAAGTAAGCGTCGCGACATCCAAAGTGTAAGAGTTCCGGGATGGCATCGACGTCGTGACGAGATTATGTGATCCTTTGAAGGAAAGAAGGTTTAAAGGCATCTTCATCAAAGGTCAAACTGTTCAGGAAATATATATTGGCGAACTTATAACTCGTCTATTCGTTATCGATCACGAGACCTGACTTCCGACGACGTACAATTTCAAGACCTCCAATTCATTTTTTTTTTCCAAGGACATTATTCTTCGATCTAGACTTTCGCTCTCTCTCTCTCTCGTTGGTCCATATATTGCAATTATATTAGAGATGGTTTTATTTTGTTTTAACATCTTTGCACTAATGTTTCTATCTAGACCTCTTCTCTAGTCACTATTTCACCGTGATTGACTATGTGGTATGAACGAGTGGTTTGGCTATAGCGTGTGACTCCAGACTCCTAGGGCCGAACTACCACCCTTACTTGTCTCCTGGTTCATCCTTCTATTCATCAAGAAAGCTCTGATAGCTTTTTGATCAGATTGACGTCGACGAAGCAGGGTTCCCTTAACTAACTCTAGCTGAGCTGTTACTGCGTTAGCTTGGTATAGACAGGAAGATCTGCCCACCTGTCTCTCCTGATGGTAAAAGACTGTTATCCGGTTCGGAAAGTCTCGTTCAGTTTGAAAATTAAAATACCTTCGATGATTGAATCCTCTGCCGTTACTTCACAGTACTCGTCGGGCAAATGGCGATGGAATTTGAGAGGAGAGGCGATAGGACGTCGATACGAAAACTTTCATAGAAAGTTTAACACTCCTCGGGACGACTTGACGTTGATCTGACGTAATCCGACAGATCCCGGCCATTGTTGCAGGCACAAACATGAAAGTATAAATCATCCCATTCTCGTATGACGTTTTTCTCATTTTTTTTTAATGCCCTTTGTACTGTTACGTTCTATGCATTTCTTTTTTTTTTTTCTTTTCAATTCTTCGTTTGCACGATTTTTTTTAGTGATTATCTAAAAAAAAATTGGTTAACTCTTTTCAATATATCTATTATATCTTCACCTTGAAAAGAAGACACGACGAAGTCATTCCCACGTAGTGTTTTGTTAGAGAGGTATTCGTCACACGGCAAGCACGCAAAAGCTGTTTAAGCCAAGCCCCTTAGTTATCGACCGGAGCTTATCGCAGCCTATCTCTCCAGGTACTCCGTTAGTTTCTGGTCCCTATCACGTGTTCCCTATTCACGTGCGCTTGCAGTGACGGTAGAAACGTGTCGCGATGATAGAAACTATTGTGTACCGTAGAAGAAGTCTCGACAGGAGAAACATACGAAGGGGTTGAAAAAAAGATGCTCGAGTTTCTGAAAAGGGTGGGGGGTAAAATTAATCCGATGGATCCGATTTGTAACACGATCAGGTAATCGACAGAGAAGCTATAGTTTCTCTGTATACAGTTACGTCATTGACAGGAATATATATGTGTATACCTATATACATATCTATATATCTACTTGCTTTATACATACCATGTACCTAACGCGCTTTCGATTTTCGTGATCTTCCTTTTCCTATCTCCCTCTACCTCTCTCATTCTCTTGAAAGCACACCTACGGAGACATCGTTATCCGTGAAAAGAGGATTCGTGGGTTATAATTCGCAGAGAAACGTGTATCTTGGCATTTCTGTGTTACCGCTCTTCTTGTTCCAGTATTTTCGTAACAATAGAGGCAAGAGAAGGATGGAGCCACGTCGGGATTCTGATACACCGGGTGTCCCTATGATTCATAGTCATCCCAGTGAGATAGTTTCACGGTAGTCCCTTCATTGTCCACGAGGGACGTGACCCTTGCAAAAAAGATTAGATATGTGGGCAAATCTTCTACATTTGCTCAGGCTCTGTTTAGTATCCCCCCTTTTTGTTTTTCATAGTCTTATCGTGCCTATTATTCTTTATTGTATCACTTATTTCTATTGTGTGCAATGACTCAATGATCTTGATAAAATTTATGTCGAGTACGTGTTTTTCATGCTTGTCAGAATAATCTGAAATGTATCAATGGTCGATTATCATCATGTGCTCAATATCCTATTGGGTTTTCCAGATGGATAGAAAGCTCAATTGGGATCTCGCAGGGATTGACTCCCCTAGGATGCTGGATTTCGTATAGAAAGATATAGTAGGCTAAGCTGACATTCTTTCTTTTTTTTTTTTTATTATTTTCCTTAGGTCGAACTATTCCCTGTTCAGGGAAATATATTTACGTGCGGTTTGCTACGTTTCTACCTCAATAAATCAAGGAAGGTTCGTCTAGCCTATATTACTGGTTTGGCATTATGATCGATAACACCCTGAAATCTTATTAGACGTCGATAATTTATGCTCGATTCGGAAGGGCTGACTACAGTGTAGCTACGCTCGGATTGCGACACGCAGCTTTAAAAAGTCTCTGGGGTTTCCACGCGATGTAAACGATTGCGGAAAAAGGGACGGAGAAAGATAAAGGGAGAGCATGGATGAGAGAGAAAGGGAGAGAAAGGACAGAAAAAAAAGAGCAGGCAGCTCGAGCGATATTTCTTACAGGCTAAACCACTTTCCAAGTTTGTTCGGCCGCTTACCCTTACCTTCACCCCTATCCCCACCTAAAAATAAATCATGGCCTAAAAGTATATGAGTTACGATATATGAGAAAGGGACCTGGTCATATTCAACAAAAAGTGCTCCTTATTCGTGGATCCTGTACGAAATTCTATTTTAATCAAATTTTGCCCACGGCATACATGTACATACATATGCTCCCTCCTACGGACATTCCTTTCACTATCTTTTCTCATCTTGTTGCTTCTTTAGACTCCATTTGTCCTCTTGATTGCTTATATCGAAAGATATTTTTTAAATTTCGTAATAGCATCCGTAAAATTTTTCTCAAAAGATTGTCACTGCTACCCTCATGGTCGCCTTATTAGATATACAGTCGCTTTCTGTTTATAGGGAAAGCCTCTGGCGCGCGCAGCCTTCGAGCTTATGTCGCAACGGCTTTGTCGGTCAAATTTAAGCTTGGCTTAAGCTTGGCACCATCCAGTATAATAGATGTGGCAGACTGGATGGTCATACCTTGGAAATGCTTGAATTGCACTTACGTAACGGCGTATATGCATATTACGTTGTTGTTGCATAATAATCCTGAAGTTTGAGGACCCAGCCTTTGCACAGCTTTCGGGCTATCGCAAAGCTCGACTCTAGGTGGTTATCCATCTACGTGTTGAGGTTGGTCCGTAACGTGTCGCCTCCTCGTATCAAAATATTGTACCTGCCAGCTAATACGGCAAAGTGAGTCTATCCAGAGGATGCCCGAGATAGTCCCGTCCCGTCACGACAATGGGAAATATGCAAAGCTTCGTCGAGACGAACTTTAGGATTGAATTTTCCGGCATGACTCGGCACGTTGCGTGAAGCCAATTCCTTTGGTTTGATTCCCAAGCGAAATTTTTTATTGCTTCCACCCTTCGGAATCTTATTTGGATATCATTTGGATTTGTCTAGATAAACGTGCGAACGACTACTAATTTGATTCCATAACGTTTTTAAACTACACTTGAATCCATAGCCTTGGAGATTCTGCATGTTTTTTTTTTTTCTTCTTTACGGAACGTCTAGGAATTTTATAGAAATTTCGACCCTGGCTTTTTCTCTATTTTAGTTTTATTTTTTTTTGCGTGGTGACCTGATGAAGTTTTAACGGGTCCGAGGGTACTTTTGAATTCGAAAAGTTTCGGAACAACGTGCAAATCCAAACAGAGTGCTATAGGCTTTGCGAAAATTCTCAGAGATAATCCGTCATTGATAACGAGATCCGAACTTTCGTTTTACTAAGGTTTTTAGTCAGATGCTTCTCTGAAAAAAAATAGGATCACATCTTCGTTAAAGCTTTTTTCTTCTTCTTCTTCTCTCTATCTTCTGTCTCTATTTAATCTTGAGTTTTTCTTATATCTCCTTCTCATATATTTCTGCTTTTTTTTTTTTTTCGTTGCTACTCCTTGGGCTAAAAACCTGTACGATATCCAAGAGTCTGTCAATTCTATCGTATCAAACTCGAAGAGAATCGATAGGTGAATAACGAAGAGACGAACAAGAGGAAAATGATGAAGAAGTCGATACCGAGATGAAAGTCGAGTGCGAGAAGAGATACCAATTATTTTCTACGATTGAGAGTATACTGACCTAGTAGCATCTTTTCAATGAAGATACGTTATAACACAAATGAAAATATCGACAAGTAAAATCATAATTATTTCGCTTCAACCAACCGGACAGTCGGGACTATTGCTTCTATTGCTTCTATTGCCAACTAATAAAGCCGTTTCGTGAGGAGCGACCTAAATGAGAAAAATGGACCTGGTCTAGTTAGGAAGGTCGAAGACGTCCTAGAGAAAAAGAATTTTCCGTTGATGAAATTTTCTCTTACACACTTGGGGACGTATCTACGTAGTTGACGAAGTCGTTTCTTCAATTCTCTTCTTCAGATACCCCTTACGGTTCTCACTCTGAAATACGTGACGTTGGCCAACTTTCATTTTCATTTCGACAATAGGATCTTCATCCCCGATGTATTTTTACAGGAACAGAATAAGCTTCACTCTGGGAGACGCGTGGAACTTTTGTGCGTTGCGTCGAGATTCACATTATATGTTCATACTGGTTTTACCTAGAGAGGAACCAGAACAATGGGTCTTAATAAGGAGTCAAAAGATTCAGGCACGCATTTAATTAATTAATCCGGGTTCAGGATCGATATTTTAATAGTGACCCTCTTTGCCGAGGAGGAGCGTTACATAATTTTACGTAGCGTAAGTCCCAGTAATTAACCCCAGTTTGTAATTAACATACTAGATTCTTAGTGCGGCCATTTCAACGCCATGAATCAGTCTCTCTGTAGGGGGGTTGGTATACCCATGGCTGTATGCCTATGGAGAGGGGAAACAAAAAAGAAAAAGAGAAGAGAAAAGATAAAGCTGAAAGAAAAAGTACTCGATACAGGCAAGAGAATTAATTCGCTAGGAAGTTTTCTTGGTAACTATATAATGGATAAGGGTAGTCGTGCTTCTTCCTTGAAGAAGGGACATATGGGTATATCAGACAAAGCTTGTTCCATGGTTGCCAAAGTAGAGGGTGGATGGATATAGAATGGACAGGGGATGACAATTTTTCGGTTGTCCGATTCAATCAGTAGGCAGACCGGACGAACCACGCCCGTTAAGTAATTGATTTTTAGTGATCGATATTTCCTCATCATGATTGCTGCATTAATTTTTTATTTCGAATTTTCTCAAAGTATCAAGCGTGACGCGAAATGATTATTATCCTTTGTAATTCAGGGAAATAAATGTTAATTTTTTAAACAATTAGAAAATGGTTAAAATACCTGGGGTATTTTTTTCCCCTAGGCCATTCATCATTTAGTACATAATGGCTAAGGTGAATTAAAATGGAACACCCTTTATGTATGTTCCCTGTAGGGTTGTCTCGTGACGTTTATGAAATACAAAATGAAAGGGCATAGAAGTGGCTATACTATACCTACAGTAGTTTCAAGCATTTTACTTTACTATAGACACGAATAGCCTAGTTAGACGCTGCGACTGTTGCAATGCAAACTGGGGATTTTTATCTCGTCTCGTTTCACGGTAAACTAGTTGGGTTTCCGTTCATTCGTGAAAAGCCAATAATAATTGGAGACTTTCGTATTCTTCGCTGATCCGTTATTCTCTCCATGGAAAATTGACCCAGTGTGGATTCGCCGCATAGCGCTATTGCAGTTTGAAATTTTATCGGGAATCTATCTGCTATACGAGATAAAATGTCGGGCTCCAACATCCATCGTCAGGACCATCAATACTCAGAAGGAGAGAAGCGGAAGAGGGGTGAGAGAAGGGAGGGTGGTAGGGTGACTTTTGAAATTTTTTAAAAACGTCACGTACTCCAATGAAAAATTGTCACGCCTAATATCACATGGGAGATTTAATCCAATAGGGTCCAATGAACGATGACATATTGACTAGGTCCGTGGGACTTAATTTGCTCTGTTTTCTGGAAATTTGAAATTGCCGTCAATACTCTTGGGAGAAAAAAGGATTGGTGGAGCGATTGAGTTATTATGATAGAGAGAGTAGCTTATATAAAAAAAAAAAGTGGAGAAGGTTGACAGAGACAGTACAGAAGAAATAGAAGAATTGATGATAGTTCGGAGCGACACCTGACATTCTCCTGAAGCAGCTTCGATGGGGTCAAAGAAAGAGAAGGATAAAAAAAGAATGGGGAGAGCGAGAGAGAGAGAGAGAGAGAGAGAGAGAGAGAGACAGTATCGGAAAATTGTATGGCAAAGAAATTCCCTGAGTGAAAAATTGATCGAAGGTTTGGCGGTGTCGGTTGCTTATCCCATGGGACCTTCTCGTGGGGATGCTATGAAGGAAATTCCGTAAGAAGGGTTAGTCTCACGGCGAAATCCTCCACGTTCCGCCCTCTCATGCCCTTCGCCGCGTTATAGTATAGTGCACGCTTTACACCTTTTCGAAACCCCACCACATTAATTCCCAAAGCGCGTCATTCAATGGGGACTGCCTAGTCCGCGATAGGAATTGAGCCATAGCGATAAGGAAGCATCCACGTCAGACTTCCCATAGGCATCGCTACTCATATGCACTGATATTTATATATAGAGCAGGATATTCAACGCGGGATATTCAAACTCCTTTACAGATCCCGTAATAAAGTTACGATAGCATATATACTGTTAGACATGATTATACAATGCTACATATAAATAAAATATGTACGACATAAATCAAAATTGAAAATAAAAAAAAAATAAAAATTCACCGATACAGATTTCAGTAAGAAAAAAAAAGAAATTGTCAAAACGTATCCACACGTATGGTAGTAGCGTGTCTTACAAGGAGCTTTAGCGAGTTACCTAAATCCAAGAAGATTTTAATCTTAATCCAGTCTGCTGGTTCGTACGCTGCTTCAGTGTCACAACAAGCTCGACGAAAGCATGCCGCAAACTTGTCGGCCCTGGATGGTTTCCCCATTCCATCCTTGCTTTTTCTTCTAGCTTTCTTTTTCCTTTTCTCCCTGTTTCCTCCTCTAACCCAGCATTCCTCATCTCGTCCCCCTAAACTCCATTCCCAGCGTTCCGCCTTATCCCAAACACCAAAGGCACCGTGTCGACTTCCGCTCAGCTCGTCGTTTTCTCTTCCTTCCTTGAGCTCGCTCCGACTCTTTTGGCCATACATATATTCGTGAATCTGAACTTTTAATTAACATAGCGCAACTCCAGTACGTCTCGTACTGACTCTCTAGATCTTCAAGGTACTGAATATTGCTCGCGTCATGTATTCAACAGCGTCGAATGACCTTCCGGTGCAGTACACAGAAGTAACATCTATGCCTTTCAATCTTTGACCTCGTTCCGGATGCTTCCCTTAGTCATTTATTCCCTTTTTCCCTGTTGGTCTTCAATTTCACTCAGGACTTTGACTTCCGCCGTGGAAAGTTGGAATCCGTCAAACGAGAAGCGTGGAAATTCTATAGGACAAAGTCTGAATCGTGTGGAGATTGTTACCAGGTGAGGCGTCGGGACGCTTGGTTTCTGTGTGGTTAGTGTAGACCAGGAAGTATCGAGGAGACACCTCAAACTTTGGAATAGCACGCGTGTCTCATCCTAGCTGATATACAGTTCGGACCTAAGGTGCAACGTGGTACTGCTGCTATTTCGCAAATTTTCGCTTTAAATTGGCCGAATATTTCAAGGTGACTATATCGCACGGCAGCCGCACTAAAGCGACTTAACTTCTCTACAGGAATAAACCTCCTTTCTCCATTCTCTTTTGTGTACACTATCTCTCTCCTCTTATACAATCTCTATCTCTCTTTCCTTCTCTTTAATCCCCTTAGTAAGGGTATATTTAATATACATAAATCAGGTCGCGCGAGGAACACGTTAAATTTACAATCACGACTTAAACTCGCCGCGCTGTACTCTTTCTCTCTATCTCTCTCTCTCGCGCCATTAATCTGTACCCTGACCATTCTACAAATTCCTTAATTTGACCCCGAAAACTTAGATTTTCTCGTGGCCCAAATTCAGCCGTAAATTCAATGATCATTTTGTGTCTGACCAATAATGCCCTCACTCTTCTGTCGGTGTTCCTACCGTACCGTTCCACTGTATACCATATACCTACAGTATAATATACATATAGTGTCGCGGTGGTGTTAACAAAATAGTTTATCTTGTAGTCAGTCTTGTATTTCTTAGGCACCATTAAGCCTAATATACAATTCCTATTATTTATCATGCGTTCGTTATTGATGTACATAAGTAACAATAGGGTGTGCCATGTTCATGAAAGAAGTTTAGCGTCAATGAAAATATATTTGTGTGATAAAGAACTGCGAAAATGACGTGTTTTCAAAACAAAATGACAAGTGCGTTGACAACGAGGGTGTCAAAGGCAACAAGAGTAATATTAATAATGATAATAATAAGAGTAACAGTTAGGCTCCCTACGATGACGTTATACCAGGAAACTTTGTTATCTGTGACTCCGTCCGTCAACCGTTTCCGTTGCTTTGTGGTCCGACGTCGACGGACCCGTCGACGGCTCTGAAGTCACTGTCGGCTTATCCGTTTAATTAACGAAACAATACCGGTCCTAGAGATTGTACGCAGCGCACAGTCTACCGGGTACTAAAAGTAAACAATGTTGTTATTGTTTTCTTGGGTTTACCACTACTACTCTTGCTGAAGGAGGGAAATGAGAATTTTACTCTGTTTTTACGTTCGCGATAGGATTTCGTTTTTTCGCATGGACAAGATTCAACCGCGAATCCCCAGCCATTTTGCGTTCCATTTAATCGGGACTTGCGTGGGACGTCGGTACGTCACCTATACGCCACCCAAATTCCCGGTTAGTTAATTGATATATTGCCTTTTTGGTTTACT
>JARPRG010000409.1:625856-640790 GCA_031001745.1 Hartigia nigra
TTCCTATATTTTACAAACTTGAACTCTGTTTATTCGCGTTTCCAAGTATCCGAAGCTTCATTCTCATTTGCCATATTACTGTTTACATGAAGAGTAATGTTCCGACTATACATCCTATACGTTTCTCTCAGTCTGGGTATACTTTAAACGTAAAATAATTCCAGTTTATCCTGTCGCTTGTACTCTGCGTTTGACCCTGTCACTATGAAAACTCTCCATTACTTATTCGACGTAGCTGTTGACACTGTTGGAATAGAGGGGGAGGGCGAATTGTTGCGGGAATTTTCTCTTGGATACACTACTACTTGCGTCTCGGCTCCGCATGGCTCGTTACTTTCGAGTTAGCCCATATTCGCCACGAGACCCGCGTCATTTCCGTCCGTTTATTGCGACTATTTTTCTACGCGACGTGATTGCGACCGACATCACGGAAGGGTAGCAGGACTCACGGTGGTTTGTCTTCCATTAGCCCAAACCGAGCATCACTTGGAAATTCGTTTGAGTCTCCAGGTTAACTTGACATTTTGAATAAACGATCTACGTCCATGGCTGTATATAAGTATATACTCGCTAAATGATGAAAAAAAA
Organism: Hartigia nigra; assembly: GCA_031001745.1. Taxonomy (NCBI): domain Eukaryota; kingdom Metazoa; phylum Arthropoda; class Insecta; order Hymenoptera; family Cephidae; genus Hartigia; species Hartigia nigra. The sequence goes on from JARPRG010000409.1 coordinate 626,445, forward strand.
GGAGAAAAATGTATATCCCTAATAAGAAGATGTTCATTTAGCCTCTTTCATTTGGAGCTGAAAAAATTGTATGGATTACGTAAGAAAAACAAAATATTTATTCTTTTCAGCATTTTAAGTTAGCTTGGTTCATATTGCCTTTCATTTTCGTCCTTCTATTTTATATTTTTTGTCCTTTGTACTCTTATTCTTATTTTTTCATATCTCCTTTCCAGCCCCTTTACTATTTTTCCTCGTGAAAAGACCCGAGCACATATTTTCACGATAGAATCGATTTCTGCAAAGCTAGGCTTTTTCTGTTTGCACCTTAGACATATTCATCCTCTGCTCCAGATCACATTTCCGGTTCTGTCGCTTTGGGATTTTCCATTTTTCTAGCCGGGAGGCACGTATCCGTTTCACAGTCGTGAAGCCAACGCTCTCCACTCGTAGGTACAGTTTTCAACGTAAATTCGAGTGTTTGTTACTAGGGCTGAATTTTATTTTTTCCTCTTTAACAACAGTCACTAGCCGCTATGTGGTAACTTCATCCCCCTCTTCTGCTGCTAAAAGGTACAAAAGCTTCCCAGGGGCTTGAACGCTTTTACATATATATACTAGGAAAGTGTAACAACAAACGGTTGGCAGCAGTACATCCATAGTAGTTCGGTAAAAATGAAGATGGAAAACTGGAGTAACGTTGAAGGAGGCTTGAGAAGAGAAAAAGTTATTTACCAGCGTCCCCGACGGAGTTCCCAGTATTGCCAACCTTGTCGACAGGCAATAAATGGCGAAGAACGTGAAGGCGCGTGTACTTAGAGGGGGTTCGTGAAAAATGCCCTTTTCCGGTGCCAGCACCCTTGGGCGGATCGACAGTTTTCTATGAGCAACCCGAAAGGTTTGAGACGCTACGAGTTTTTTTCATTCTGACTTTGCCGTCGTCTTCTATTTCTGAGTCTCGTTCTACTTCCTTCTGACAATTTCGAAACGCCAAACAGAACTGAATAAATAATGACGAACTCTCATTGTTCATCTTACAGATAAAGATTTGAAGTATTACGTAATTCTTGGTAAAAAGTGACGTAACCCAATGGCAAAAGCTTGACTCATATCACGAAATAGATTTTACAGTCGTAAGAGTATATTCATTGAATTTTAATTAAATGGAATCTATACTTGTATCGATACGGCAAAGAGACCCGATTTGCAAAGTACACATTATCGGAATACCCTAGGCCGGGTAAAGCTTTATCGGTAGTCGAAGCTTTGATAAGCACGACTGCATCCCTTGGTCCATATTAACTATAAGTATATCTATATACTAAAGGTTACTCCATGAAATCCTCTGATCATGGAGTACACTCTATGACGCTGTATTCTCATGGTTACAGTAAAAAAAGTACGGCGGACAAACGCATAAATAGTCTATCCGACATTTTCTATCCTTGCTTCCTATGTACCATGAGAAACTTCCTTTCTGTTAGTCAATTTAACAAGAGACTCTAGACTGGAGCCGGGAGCGATTCTTTTTCTCTCTTTTTTTTTGTTCCTTCTCTCAGCTACTTTCTTGATAAATAATTTCGCAGACATCCTGACGTTTCTCGATGTTCCTCGTTACAGGCATTTTACGGCATTTTCCTCCTGAACCAATCCTTCTTACTCTCATCGCTACCTCAGTCACTCGGGTACTTTACATCGTGGATTAATCTAACAGAAAATGTCCACGATTATTGAGACTTCGCTTTTTTTTTCTTACCAGTCACGACTCCGCGAATACAAAAATTTCTGTATGCTTCGTGACTCGAGGATATCAGCCAAGAGATCATCGAACTGCTACCGATAGCTCCCTTGGGAAATCCAAAGCAGCAGCGGGCCTTACAACCAAAGAAAAGCTTATCGCTTCCTTGACGCAGTCAGCCAAGCGTATCCCGATAAAGGTACAAATTCACCCTCGTGCGCGCAGAACTTCAGCAACTGATTTTTATAGAAATATTTCTAACATTGACTATGTTTTAAACGGATGAAAAAAAAAGCAAAGTAATAGGATTTTGGGGGGGACTGCGACAGAATTATACTTCACGGTAACCAGAGTCAGCTCACGTATTTTCATGAAAATTGTCAAAAAATAGTGGATTATCGTGAAAGCCTTGGATGCCAGATGTATTCTCCACCCCCCTTCAATGAAACAAGAGAAGAAAAACACCTCGCAAAGTAAAAGCACGCGAACCAGTTTCTTAAGGATCGGCTCGTAAGCTCCTTCGTATAGCTAAACGATGCTAGGCTAGCCAGAGTGGCAGATGAAATGGTGCGGATTTAAGCCCTGCCCCTATACTGTTACGTAAGTGGAGATCCTCCGTGATTTCAAGCCGAGATTAATAAAGCCAGCCACTCCTACATTTTTCATGGCCCATATAATACCGTCTTTGGCTCTTTTCGTTCTTCTTATCTCTCATTGGTTTTTTATTTTACTTTTCAGCGCGTTTTCGTATACCTTCTTATTTTCTACTCTATTGTACTCTTTTTTTTTTTTACTTTATTCTTTTTGCTTTCACGCCAGAGCGTATGTGCTGGACACTCTCTGGATATCACATGTGAACATTTTTCAAGGTTTCTTTTCCTAACGTTGTCCTCGCCAGTCGTGAGAACTTGTATATATATACATAGAGAGCTTACTTCTGTACTTCGCACAGGATACAGGTATTGGGCACGTATGGTCACTGGAAATAGTGGGAACTATTCTGAGGAATACTGGCCAGGTTATACGAACCATTCGTGTAGGAAGCTTTCCCCAAGTGCACCTTTGTGTAACAGCAGAACCCCCTGCGGATGAAGAAATGTATGTTCGCCATTACCAATCCTGGTCTAATGTCTCTGCAGACCCTTTGACAGGGTTTTTAGTTCTCTCTTGGATTTTCGTTGCCTAATCATTTCGTTTGCTACTGATGTTTGTCGTATGTAGACACGAATTTAATATAGCGAGAAAATTGAAATCTTCTATAGACGATATTGCCCTATTTGTATGTACACGAACCAAAATCTTCTTCTTAGGGTTATCCTCTGTATTGACCCGGTCGTCTATGGATTGGAATTCTTCCGTCCAGTTTATCTATCGAACGTACTGTATTCTTTGGTATGCTGAAGATCTTTCTAGTAGAGCTTCTTTCGCAAGGGTTTAATAATGCAGAGCCCTGGGCAATGGTTTTCGATCATACGAATGGCTAGCAATAGCCTTCGGGTCAGAGGTTCACATTTTTCATGTATTTTACTCTCCATGCACTTTACAGACTGCCTTATTTCAAAAGCAACGTCCAGAGTATCAGTAGCCATTTTGTACAAGAAAAGAAGCAAGAGGACGCGTAAAGAACTGTGGTGAATGTAGCTTCGTATTCTAGATAATCGAGTCGAAGGAATTGGCCGTAACATCTACGTGCAATATTAACTTGTTCTATTATAAGGCTCTCGATATCTTTGAAAGGTTAACTCTTAATTATTTTTTTTTTCTTTATCAACACACTTACGAAATATTTTTCTGACCTTTACTTCATATTTACGATAGATTTAATCTGAGTTATCTAAATTTCACTAATTTTAAACGCCGTATCCCGTGGCAAGTATGGACCAGAACTTGCATTTCAATTTTCCCGCCATCACATTCGTTAATGAGGTCCTCAAAGTCTTGCCTCGTTCCAATTAAAACGTTCGTGTTTTCCATTTTACGAGACACTTAAGTCTCCTCCATCGCGTTGTCCAAGTGTCTATTGATCCAGCAGCAAGTAGAATTTTATGGAGCTTTCAAAAGGTTCCTAAAGGTTTGCAAAGGCTTTCCATTTCGCGAAGTCCATATATTCTAGACCTACATACGTAATCGCATTCGAAGGGAAGATATACAAGTCTGCTCGTACCAAGTTCTATCAGCGATTTTACGAGCTGCTTTCCGAGTGAATAGTGTTTATCAGCGTGTTCATCCGTCATTGACAATTACTACAAATTTGAAAGGGTCTGAGGTAGACAGTGAGGTGAGTATAGTACCAGGATAGTATAAATAGATTATACATATACACGTAGGCAAGTAAGTACGTACAAGATTCAAGGAGTAACCTAGTGCAAAACCAGCAGAGCGTCGCAATACTCGCGTCGACCAGGGCGTCGAGACCCCCGTAACTTCTCACAATTACCATGATACCTCCTGCCTGCTAATTCAATCAGAACTCGCAGCTAAGTTTTAGTTGATGCAAAGACAGAAACTACATTAACTTGAAAAGCCCTCAGCCATTGCCAAGTGAATGTTGTCGGTCCCTGCAAGGAGTGGCAATTTTTTTTTTTTTAATAGATATCAACCGGACACGAGAGCGGTCACGTCGCTGAGAACTTTCTCATCATAGTCAATAGAGAAAAGCCCTTTAACGTTAACCACTTTTGTCTGGAAAAAAAAAATCCTTTCGCAAAATCTTACTAGGATATCACAACTCTGCAAAACGTTGAAATCTAATGCGCCATTTTAGACGTCACTTGACTGAGGTTCTTGTAATCAATTCTCAGGACCACTGTAGTCTGTAGAAAAGACAGAGACACGAGCTTGTGGATTTGGTGAGACAGGGGGCTTAGTTACATCAGCTTGACAGAGTGAGACCGGGGAGGAAGTCGTGCGACAGAGAAAGAAGAGCAAAAGGAAAACAATTTTCGTAAAGCATGAGTTATTCTCTTCTTCTATCTTTCGATCCCTGGGAAAAACGCTGACGCGAAACGGCAGTCCGAGAGGACGGAAGAGAAAGGAGTAAAGAGGTAGGAGCGAGGAAGATGGTAAATGCTGGTAAAAAAAAAAAGAAAAAGAAGGAAGATAAAGGCAGAAAGAAGAAAAGCAAAAGCTGTGTAACTGGAAAGAGGTTAGAAACGTAAAGAAAAGCTCGCGTCCAAGAATTATGGTCGACGTATAGTGGCACCAATGCGTTCCAACCTCGTCTTCACGTCGTCCTGACGAATTCCGTCGTTATCTTAACGGCCTACAGGTTTAATATAAAGCCGTTCCCTGTTCCCTTACGTTCCGTATGTCATGACCCAGAGTCCGGCCAGCCCTCTTATACACAAGCGGCACTGACGTATGTCAGGCATTAAGGTTACACGCGCGAGAATTCGGTGATTCGACCTGCCATCTACCCATTTATACGCCTATCTTAACTTACACATTACTAGATACCTGCAGTTGATCCCTAGAGGACCTCACAAGGGATACCCTTTAAAATTGAGTAAGCGTACTAATATCAAAGTCCCGCGTCTCTATCTCTTTTTTTCATCAGACTACTTTATTGCCTGACATTCGTTATCAGCCACAATAATTTGAATATTCTAGAATTTTCACACTGCAAATATGGATGATTGAATTCTTACTGAATACCTGTACATTTGTTTAGATAGCTATATATACAATATATATATACAGATACGAGACTGAATTCTCATTCGACACAAGACTTTATGAAATAAAGTCAACCTTCACGTGAACGTTTTCCACTCCTCGGTTTGACGTAGCATTGCGAATAAACGAGATACGGCAAAGATTTCGTGAAAATAGGTAAACACAGAGAATTTTATTCAGAGATAAAAAAAATTGAATTGCGCCAAAGGAAAAGCCTCGTATAACCGGATCATGGAGTAATTTGCTATTCGGTGTGTGAAGAAAAAAGAATATATCTTAGGATGAACCCGTCGCCTATATTGATTCCACAAAATCTTTTTTGCTGAATATATACACACAGTGTAAATACGAGTGTATAGGGACATGTGTTATTTCCTATCCTTTCTATGGTAGTCACTTTTTACAGACTCACAAGTGTCTGTTGATTCCCACGTATTCCAACGTAAAAACAACAAACTCGTAAGCTCGTAAAAAGTGACTACCTTAGAAAGAATAGGGAATAACACACTTCGCTACACACTTGAATTTGCAGTGGCAGGACTACAAGATTGGTATCGATCCACTTCTTTCCTGCTGCCACTGCTTCGAATACTTCCTGCCTGTCTATCTTCTTCTTTATGTTACGTATCACACTTCGCGGGCTTCCGCACCCTTTCCCTTGTTCTCGGGACATTAATTTGCAAAATGTATGCAATTTGTAAAATGTACGTCTGCAGATCTCTCCTGACACCACATCGCTACTGGATACCATCGTGTATACCAATGTCCTCTCGTACGTGAATATCCGGCATCTCATGCGAATAGAGTAGGGATCACTGTGATGTATCAGTGTCTATATACGTTTCTAACGGGAATGCATTGTCCCTCGAGTAATGCAATCAATCACCCCTGAGGACACGATCAGGTTGCGTCATCTCCCTTCCACACCCACTGATTTCCCTGTACTCACTTATCGTTCTTAACCTTAGGGTTTTTACTAGGAGACGATATTAAATAAAACTTTGTCACGCGACACCCTCAGGAATCTACCCTGTCTGTGGCTTAGAAGACGCTACTTGGCAACTATATATCATATGTATATCCTTCAAGGACGATAAGTACTGACGGAATCATTTAAGAGATGCTGGGTCCGTGCTCGCAATAAACTTTAAAATTTTCTTATAAATTCTATGTCCTATGTTATAGCATTGCTTGAGAAGATCATCTGGTTTCTGGTATGACCGGAACCTTCCTTAGCTATTCTGAACTCGTATTCTCCGGAGTCACAGGAACGAATACGAGTCATCCTTATTTTCAATATTCCTTCTAGTCATGGGAAAACTTTTCTTATTTCACGGACGTCTGCTATCCACTGAGAAAGATGTACCTACGAGCTATGAATTTATTGTCTACGCGTTCCGTAAAGCGCAGCTTCTGGGTGCTGGGAAAATGCTGGCTCTTCTCCATGCTTTGGTGTGAGCTTCTAATTCTGGGTTGGTAGATAGGTAAATGGATAGGTTGGTACCTACTGCTCGTATATATCACGTTCGTGACAATATTTATCTCTTTCTGTCTCTGTCACGCAAAATCACTTTTTATCCTGCATCCTCCTTTTTCGAAGTTTATGAAAATTGTATCCTGTTTCATTCGGGTTTACTGTAAATCGACAATGACATACTGATTCTCTTTTCTTTTTATGAAAACGTCATACATTACCGTTAGAGTGACGGGTATGGAATGTATGTAAAATTAAATAGAAATAGACCCACCTCTGAGAATGTCTCATAAACATCTTGAAATATTTATCCTTTCGTATCCTTCTGTCTTTCGCGTTATGACGCACGACGTCGTTTTCTCGACATTGGAAATGGAGACGAATACAAATTATTAAGATAACATGGCAAAACGGGGATTGGTTTTCGCATGAAAAATTAATTCATGCTTATCTTTATTTCAGCGTAAAAAGTATACAGTTTAACTGACTGTAACTTCATACACTTTATACGTGTATATATATAGTATAGTATACTTATCTAAGAATGCATTATACAAATGCATTTTTCCAAAGACAAATTATTAAAGTGATTAGGCAATCTCATAATTGCTTCGCGTCTCTCCACTTGGACTTGACAAATTCTCTTTAATTTCCAAGAGACAATGGCGACGTCGCGATATTATAATGTCCTCGTTCGCCACTGTAAAATATGACGCAAATATACGCCATATGCGAGCAGACTCGACGAGATAGGGAATATTTCGCTGGAGGCTTGGCGCCATTAAGATGAAATGTGTCGTAATGCAGTTTCCGGCAAAGGTCCGTCTCGGCGCTTCGCGAAGTATTCGGATAATGTCGTGTACTCTCGGCATCCTCGTACCGTGATTCTTTCTTTGCATAAAAGAAAGAGGCACGAAGAGTTGCTCGTCTCTACGGAAATAGCTATAGCAACGTTCATATAGCCGTACAGGACGGCACTTTGCCATAAATGTGAATAATGTAGAACGTAGTCTCGAAAAGAGCGGATTAATCCGGTAAAATCTTCCAAGCGTTGCCCTACCAATGAACTTGGAAGATCATATAGGAATATATTCGCACTGCTTTATATCTTTCTCTTATATTCTTTTCTACTAAGCAGTGAGTCGAAAATCTGGATTATTCAGCTCGTCCTTAGAACGGATAAAGGATCTTATTATTCCGCGATATCACAAAACCAGGAATACGTGTATCAGCGCGAGCAGGTCGTTCTTATCGGATAAAGTCGTTGTCAGGATTTAATTCGAATCATCAAAAACATATTTATGATACCCACACCATTTTTATAATGATATCTATATATATCTACATATACTCTGAAGTTTTTTCAAGTCTTTCCCTAGTATTTTACATATTTTCACAAGCTCAATAAGTGATTTGATAAGAGGGTTACTTTTGTAAATCTCATGAATCTCTAAAATCCATCGTTCAACCGATCTCACGTATTGATTCAAGAGGAAGGACGCTCATTTTGGAATTTGTATTTGGGAGTCGTTCTCCTTATGTCGCCATTACTTCGTGGCACAGTACCATATGGATGTATCCAAATTTGGAATATCTTTAGGTACTATAAATTAGTATGTCGAAAAATCAGAGGTCATTAAAGAATAAAATACATGACTAAATATATGAAATAATTTGTATGCGCTAAATATATTTTAGTTGATAGGTTGACTTTTTTTACTTTCATCCGATTTAGTTGGGTAATGGCGCCAACAAAGGCGACGGATAAATATGGAGGATGCTGAGGTGGTAGCCAAAGGAAGTCGAGAAAATACCGTTGAGATTATAATGATGTGTACCTTGTTATATTCTGACGCGATATTCTACCATCCGACGTTAATACAGTCTTAATACAGTGGGGGCTTATTTGACGCCCGGTAATAAGCTGTTGCGCTTGCAGACTCTGTGAGCTTAGGATACTCGGTGTTCGTTCTGTAATGGGTCGGACGTTCAATGTCGATGAGAATAGGAAGTAAAGGAAGTTAAAGTTCTTACAAACGGATCTAACGAGTCGAAGTTTGTTATCGGGATGAATAAAGCGAGTGAGAGGTTGTTTAGATACAAACGTAAGAGAAGAAAAGAGATACAAGCGTCATCTTGTGACATTCGTCGGTTAATCTTTGAAAATCGCAAATCTTGCATTTAATCTATAACAAAAAGGATATCGATATTTTGTGTCTTTGATTTTTCTTTCTCCTTGTTATCCTTTCTGAATTTTTATAGCGGTACATGAACTGTGGTCGTTTTAATTTAACACTCATTTCTTTTTATTTGTCTGTTTCAGGTACGGAGTACAACAACATCTGCTTGGTCGATAAAGTAGTGTCCTTGTTACCGATTATGTACGTTACTACAGTCCTTATTAAGTATTTCCTCGTCGACTTACTGTTTCTCGGCATGACTTAAAATCGCTATATGAAACTAAGAAGGAGTGGCAACGTGATCGCTAGTGAATTATGTAATTCAATGGCGCCCTAGAAGATTTTAGTTTGTGCGTTGGTAAGGAATGCCATGCGGTCATAAATTTTCAGTAATATCCCCCAATTAATCCGAAGAACCCTCATCTGCATGTGGCAAGGGGAAATAGGTGAAAGGGTGTATATGAAAGGGGGCAGAGAGCGAGAGAGAGACAGAGATGGAGGAGTCTATATCGAGAGGGAAGGAAGGAATAAGGCACGTGCGAAATCCTTTTCCATAGTCACACGTGTATAGGTACTTACTACAGACCGTGCTGTAAGTATTCAGCAATTTAATTAGTTTAATTAATTTTCTCAGGGTCTATCAAGTCGGCCAATTATCAAAGAAACGGCTGGGCACGTCCATCTCATCGTCACTACGGTGCATCATCTATTCGAATGAAGTTTGAAGGACCCTAGCAGACCAGAAACCAACTTCCTTAAGTCACGTATCAATAGTTATATTTCCACAGGAGTTAAGTTGAGAGATTGAAATAAGTGTATTGTATATCTATATGTATTAGTGAACTATAGGTATACAATAAATGTATTTCAACTCTCGTTCGAATACGGTTAAAGATAGTCCATCGTTATTTTGACCTCTTCGTCCCTTATCCGAAGATCATTTTATCGATAACGTCGACACGATTCGTTCGAGCGAACATCACGATAAAAAAATCTCGACCGAGATAGAGTGAGATTTTGAATATTTGGAAGAAAAAAAAAAAAAGTAGGGCGGTCAATCGAGGGAGAAAAACAATAAACTGGAAATATCAATAATACCGGTTATAGTTTGTTTTACCCACACGGTAAGTGGTTCGTATATACGAGTGGTCAGTTTCGCGGTGACCCTTCACCCCCTTTTTATAGATCGCGAACGAGGGACATCCGTAAAATCAAATATTTCCAACTCTTTGGTCAAAAATTCCCTTAAGCTATTTTTTTATTCGTCGCTACAACGAGGGTTTATTGAATTCGCACGCGACACGCTGACCTTCCCAAAATGATCCGCATTAATACGATTCAATTAGGATCGGCCGATCGAGTAGTGGTTCAAGGAAAATCAAATAGGGAATTTCTTTGATGAAATTTACTGTCCCATCCGTTAAGACTTGACTTCTCTGAATATTCACATCTCTATATCTATCTATAGACAGTGATATATATATATATATATACTGTCCAGCTCTAATTTTTCGCTAATTTCGTACTAACCGATATTATCGGGGTTTTATAACAACGTCCGCTCTATCTCGGCACTGGAGGAACTTACCCTGGCATTGAGCAATATATCAGTGTGGTGTATCGGACTTGTTGGAAGCGTCACTTCATTAGCGTTGTTGGCCTTTTTGTAAGATGAAATACGCCAGATAAAAATGTCAGGTTATAACGATACCAGTAGGAGCAGCCTCAAAATACATATTACGTACATGTAACGAGGTGATAGCATGCACGTTGATTTTTAATACAAAATTTCCTTCTCACGAGCCACCCGCTATGTAAACATACGTATAACTTATTACGTATCTATAGAAATCTCAATTTCCTATTGATATCCTCGACAAAAAAAAAAGCATGCGTCTCGCGATAACTTATTTTCGTTATCAGCATCCTGCACACTCGATGCGTATCGCGTTTAATATTACCGAGCGAGCGTGCTCATGCCAGTATTTTTCCAAGCCACCCGTTATTCGGAGCACGAGAGCCTCTCGTTCGTACCATTTTTTTCTTTACTTTATCTTTTTTATTTCCTTTTTTTTTTACTCACGTTTCTCAACCGCTAATGTATTTCCCATCGATTTCACGTCCGTACCTTTTAATTATTATTTATAGCGCGTTGTTGTAGCTTTTCTTTAATGAAAACCAAATAACAACCTACCTTTCAAGACGGATTGATATCACGATCATATAGCAGCTATGAAAAACTTGAATTACGACGTAAATACGATTCTCATTCTTTATTGCGTGTATTCGGATAAAAATATAATTTGTATCAAGGTAACCCTAGGCTTAATCTAATCTACCTTTTTGCACTTGTTAAATCAGAGTTCTCTTAATGGCGTGTATTTTGTTTCTGAATTTTGAGCGTTATAATCGAGCCTCATTTGCGCAACGTATCTAAAGACACGGTATATTTGATTATATCGTGACATACAACCACGGGAGCTTCTCTTCATCTTCTTGTGCCTCGTGAAAAACCTAGCAAATGGAAGGCCAAACTTCGAAAGCGCAGCCAATTTCCCGTTCATTGTTCTCTTCGGGTTTCTTCATTCTCTAAGAAAATGGTCTAATTTAACGGTGGATGCTGGTGGCGCTTCGGGCGAGAGTCTCGTTTCGGCGGCTCGTCTTTCTTTTCCTCGGCCAAGAAAAGCTTTTTCAACACTTTCTTACATTCTCTCGGTGCTTTTATTTTCCTTCTGGTTCGCGTCTTCGTTTACCAGTTATTCTTCGTTGGATCTTACGACGTCTTGCCGGGCTTATATACCTCTTCGCTCTTCACTTTGAACCGTAAGGCATATTTAACCTTTATTGTTTCATTGAACAACCATGACAATATAATAATGTTTATCAAGAGTTTCTTCTCGAATGAAATTTAGTTGAAATTCATTGGAGATTCTGTTCAAAACAGTCCTTTACACGTTTCCTTCTATTGGGGATCCGCTGGGTTAATTCTTGCTTGATAATTACTACAGAATCCTTGATGGTACTGTAGGGTTGATACATAGTGGAGATAGGGTGGGTGGAGGAGGGAAGATTATTTGTCTTTCATTCCAGATTGCAATGTCTTTAGTAGCGAATAAACACGTCGGCTATTCTGTGTCTTGTCGTAAACATGACATTTATTCTTTTACTGTATATATTGAGATAAATACAATTTGTATCAAGGTAACTTTAGGCGTAACTTAATTTACCACTTTGTACATGTTCAATCAGAGTTTTCTTAATAGGGTTTATTTTGTTTCTGAAGTTTGAGCGTTAAAATCGACCTCCATTTATCATCTGAAGATCGATGTATTTGATTATATCGTGACGTATAACGAGGAGTTTCTCACGTATTTATCTGTATCTTTAATTGTGTCTGATTTTATGGATGTAAAGATGACTTTTTTTTTTCTTCAACATTGACTTCATTAAATTCTTCACGAAGTCCGAAGATAGTTGGCTAGCTTCTAAGTTAGTCACGTGGAACTAGGTATCGATAGTCGAATGGATATAAAAATCCCTGCAGCATCTTCCTTTTTTAGTCATTGTTGATTTACCAGCAGTTCTTCAGCAATCGGTTCCCTCAAACTTCCTGTTAACTTTTTAACTTGACTTCGACTCGGTCGCGGATAACTTTTTTACGAGCAGTCTTGCCAATCCGAAGAAAAAGAATGGGTGTACATAAGTTTCTTTCTTGGGATCGGCAACCTTTATTAATTCGTTCTGAGTACCAGGAGCCGGTTAAGGACCATTCACCATCTCTCTTGAATCTCTTGGAGAATCTTAAGCTTGCTCGGGTACCATCTTTCTTTTATGTCGAGAAGAGCTTTAGGATTTTAGATATCTCTCGCAGGACTATCAGTGACTGATACGCTTTATAGTGTCTGAAGGATCGAAGAAAATGTGAATGCAGTCCAAGTGTGGTGAAATCTCGAAAAGAGTAGCTCCAAGAGGAAAGTTTAATCCTGCCGGAAATTAAGGAGCCGCTTTCAACTTCCTACAGGGACATCCTATACAGATAGTCGATTAACAGTCATTTCTTTTTTTTTATATAATATTATGTACTCGTGAAATATATCAAAATGTTTCGATTTCCATTTTATCTAATGACAGGTAATTCTCTCCTCTTTGACATGGATCCTCCTACAGGACTAATCGAAGTTTTCAAGGATGTAGGTGTCCCTTTAATTGCCACAGCTATGACCCTTGAATTTTCCATGATGTTACCCCACTTGACAACCTAGAGGAAGCTGGATCTTTCTTTACGTCATACCTACATGCTGAACTCGGCTTTGTTCGAGCCAGCTGGTCGTTTGAAAATCAGCCAGCTCGAATATTCCATTTAGAAAGAGAGGAAGAAGTTTCATTTATTATTTTTCTTTTTATCGTGGTTCGAGTAAACTCTGGAAAGCCGCGGGACACTCGTACATCTTGTGGGATTTATACATATAGGTATACTATGCTCACTCACTATGAAGAGCAGAAAGAAATTACCCAAGTTTTGACGCATCGGCGTTTCCAACAAGCCACATGGCTCCCAGCATATTGTTATGTACTGTCCCTTGCGCACTAACTCTGGCTTAACGTCGAGTTTAGTGCAACGAAAGAGCGCCCTGAGGTTTGTTTAGAAAAATTGTTACAAATTGTTTAGAAAAACTGTTACTCAAATTTTCCTCAGGGTAGAGGACTTTTTTTTTATTTCTTACGACAGATCTCATGTCTTTCGGGTCAAGAAAGTTTTTCTTTTTCGTTTTTTTTTTTTTTTAAATAATAGTACCTATTTTGGAAAACGCTCCCGGCCGCAAGACTAAAGCGGCGGCTTATCAATATGTATGTGTTTAACTTGCTGCATAATGGAGAAGGTCGGTCTGTGCTGTCTACCTTCCCTTTCTCTTCCTGCTCTTTCTCCACCTCCTCGAACGAAATTCATCCCCATTCTCCTCTTCCTGATCCTCGCGGCATCGCAGAGTAATCATCGCTTCTAGGACGTCCGAGGGAACTCTGTTAGCTGGAACTTCTACTTCATAAACTAATTGAAAGAATCCTCCTTTCCACTAGTCTCCTACAATCTCCTCCTCTCTCGACTTTTTAACCCATCTTTTAAAGCTCGCGGGGAAATCGGCTTTGTTATATGTACTATACTATAGATACATAAACGTGTACATACATACATATATATATATATATATATATATATATATACACACATATACCTGACCAATACTTTTCCTTCCGAGTCTTCACTCTCCTGAATGTTAAAGCAGAAGCTGATGGTGCCGTAT
>JARPRG010000409.1:645451-659831 GCA_031001745.1 Hartigia nigra
GTCAGGTATACGTAGCTCAGGTGTGCAAGAGCCTGTACGGTGTACTTGCTTAATATATAGATATATATATTAAGTATATATACCGATGTTGATATGCGGGGTACACACGTGGAGATGTATACACAGCCGGAGTGTTTATATCATTGTTTGAGTTTCCTAGGTTTTGTCTGACTAGCGCATGAGCATAGCTACTAGTGTACAACGCATTTCCTTCAACATCCGATATTGTTTCACTCATCCTTGCTGTCTGAACCATATACTCCTATTTCCATACCTACTGGAGCGACTAGTCGCAGTCGGTAGGAGCTTGTAAACTAATAACTAATCTTTGCGCGACAAGGAACACAGTTTGGTGTGACTGGCGTTAAGTAACCAACACATAATCGCTTGCATTTGCATAAACGGATTGCGAAACGCTCGGTAGCCTCGGCCTTGTTTGCACGTGCTGAAAGTAATAGACTGCTGTCTGTTAGGTTTCCGGTAAATATATCTGATGTCTAATTTCCACGTGTCTGGGAATATATATATATATATGTAGATGTTTGAAATACGGATGATCCAATTAACGTTAACCAGTAGAATGTTTGTGGAAATTTCGACAGGTATGCTGGGTGTTTTGAGTTTTTGGAAAGTTTTTATAATTAAGGATTTTCGTGAGTATAGATTGAATTGCGTAATAAGGAATAACAAATGTTATGATTTTGTAGGGTAAGATTATTATTCGTAATGTTATTTTATTTATGTCTCTCTCGATACACCGGCGCTTTGATATACATAGCAGGCGGTTGTCTTGCCTCGTTGAAAAATAGAACGAAGTCTACTTCGGATCGAGCTGGGCTTGCATTTCCTGTGTGAAAAAAACTGGGTCGAATATACCTGCACTTTTTTAAAGCAGCAGTTACCTACTGACCTAACTGCCACTGTGGCTTATATTCCAGCTACTTTTCTACGTCGCACTTCGATCGACAAGGACCTTTCGGTACTAATTAAAGACCCATAAAAAATGTATAGAACAGTCGGTAGCTCTTTAATTTTATAGATCTGGTCGATTTATCGGTTTCAAGGAGAGGGAAATATTTTCCGAAAATACTACGAAGTTTAGTACTTAAATCGCACTTAATCGTACGTGTAAATTGATACTGATTGAATCACGTAATATAAGGGAGATGCGCGAAGTACTTAAAAAGTGATAAAGTTTCTCTGCTAACTAGTCCGAACGATGTATCCTTTGGGGAAGAAAGCAATCCCGAAAAGCTTTTGTAAATGGGAATTGGGGATTGAATTGGTGTGTGATAATATACGAATGGGATACTTCTCGTTCAGGATATAATGATATAAAAATTCGGTGAACGGTAGTTCTTTGGGAAATATCTAGGTGATCTCGATATCCTTCCGTTAAGGGTACCAAGACGTTGGCTGATCCTTCCATATCCCGCCTGTTCAACGGATATATCCTTGTCAAGCTCGTCGCCGCCATTATCGTCTGCGTATCTGCTAATGCACCTATTTCATCCTCCCACCACCCCTACTTACCACCGGTGAAGCGTTAGTACCAAAAGTAGGTAGCTAACAGGATCACCACCACTTTTCAAACTCTTAACAACCTTCAGCCACCCCTCTCACGAGTCTCATATCGCTGACAAAAATCCTTCCTAGCGTAGAAGCGCAACCGAAAAATATCCCGCCGGCAAGATTTACCGCCCTTAAGATGACCATGTTTCTAAAGCGTCTTTGCGACAGTGCCATCTGGCGACGAAGATCCGCGTATAATTCCGAAGAGGCTTTACGTTAAGGGTAGTTTCTTATTTTTTGTTTTCCCCAGAAAAGGACTAATTTCTGAAAATCGACAAGTGCTTTGGCGAGTATCTCTTTGTTAGATTAATTAGGCTTAAAATTATCGTGCGAACCGAATTGATATCGAGCACCAGGGGGTTGATGTTACAGATAGGTCAGAGGGTTGTTGGGTTGGTTTTATAGATAGTCCATGAGGGTGGTCTCTCTATATCTTTGGTCTTATCTGAGCTTGACGGTACAACACGCGACTATTTGTTTTTCTTGAGTAACCCAGTGAGTTTATTATCTTTTCCAGAGGGTCTCGAATACTCTTTGTTCATCCTAGCTTTGTCCTTTGTACCTATATAGGAAACCCTGCTCCCTTTGGGCTCCTTTCTTCCTGCAACACTCACGGAGAAAGTCATCAGGCAAGAATTTACTAATTTCGTGAAGCTAGTCGAGCTTGGAATTTTCTAAGAGGTGTTGTATATATGTTCCCTCTGCGATACTCTGCCACAGGAAAAGGAGTGAGAAGGACGTCAGTCAAAGGTGGCAAAGTGAAAGAAGAAATAGAACCGGGCTTAGTCAGAGTCGAGTGAATATCGTGTTACAAGTGAGAATATTGTTTCAAAAGATTTTTCCCAACTTGAGCTCAGCTGGACTACCGTTAACCTGGAGGGATGCTAATGTTACTTTTAAAGCTGCTGGAAAAGTTTCCAAGGCTTCGTCCAGAAGGGTAGTAAAGAGTAAGGATTGCCCCAAGGATTTGAGTGAACAACCGGAGCCCCTCACGTCAAATAGACACGTGTCCGGAAGTAGTTACGATTATATCCCTTTGTTCAAAATGGAACCTAAGAAATAATGGGAAAACCTTTGACCCCGGGCAATACTCCTTGAGCATAGGGATGATGTGCGAAAAAATAAATAACGGTAAATGGATATAGGTTTTATAGCGGTTGGGGTTCGATGTTGAGGATAAATTCGATTTTCCCTTTATCAGAAGTACATTTTCCACTTACTTATTTCTCTCTGATGTAATAGGATGCCAGAATATTATTCTTGGACAAAATTTCTTTCTGATCTACAAACATGTTTTTCGATAAGATAGAATATTTTCCACGAAAGTTTTTCCTCCTTAATAGAGCATAGGGTGAAGTTTAGTCGTCCCTAAGAACTGTGATACGCGAGGGAACAAGGTGGAGTCTCTACCTCGACATAGGGTCTCTTTAACGACAGTCTCTATATGGTGTCTTTCCTCGCTAAAGTCTCCTCCCTTGAGATTAAGGGAAGTTGTAGTTTTGGAAGGGTGGAAAGTCGAAGTGTAATTGCCAAAATGGGCAACGTGTTGGTATTTGGATAGACGTCGACGATACTAGTGTGAATAGTCGTTGATCCTCACGTGACCTACTCGAGGGAGAGAATGCATAAGGGGTAGGTTTCTTCAGGTATGCGGATTAGGTTTGAATAAATAGGCCAATGGGATCCCATAAAGACGCATAATTCAGTCGCATTTACTACCCTTTCGGTGTGTATTTTATGCCTCGCCCAGTAACTTTACCAATTTTTAAGTAACTTTTGCTCTTCTCCTTGTTCATCCCTTAATATGTTTCTCCCTCACAGTCCAGCACACGGAATTCATCTTCGTCGTATACAAATTAGACTTGTTAGCCATTCTTCTTCAATGGCTCTCTTCTGTTTTTTAATTTTAACGGATCACTCAAGGCTTAAATAAGGGTTGAACCCTTTGCCACTCATTTAACTTTATTGTACCCATTCGCTGGCTACATTTTCGAAATAATCTACACGAGAACCCTGGAATTTTTACAATTTCGCAAACGAATAGGGAAGGTAGGTGCTACACGTGGGTTAAGGGTAGAGAAACAAACGAACCTCGACACAACGTTGACGGCAACACCGGGAAATCACTGTTTAAATAAAACAAGCTAAACAGGGTTGAGAGTTTAAGACGACTAAGAAGAGGGGGTTTAGCTTCGTAGGGGTAGTTTTTCGAGGGTAGAGGCGGGGTAATAATGGTTGCCATCGTCATCTATAAAATATCATCCGTAATTCGTAATAAAAGCTTCTCATATTTCGCTTAATTAAATGAGTCTGCGCCAATGTGCAGCCGTTTAGGAAAGGTATAGGCACTGCACGTACCGTGGGTACAGGTACGGGGCGAAGGGGTGGTGAGACAGAATGGAAGAGGAGCAAAGAGAGAAAGAGAAAGATAGAGAGATAGAGAGAGAGAGAGAGAGAGAGAGAGGGAGAGAGGGACAGGGGGAATGAGAGAGATTGAGTTGACGAGACTTGAGGCTTTTAGCGTTTCGAGCTTTTACGCCGTCACGCTTTTGTCCTAGGTTGCAGCTTTGCGCCATGGAAAAGTGTGGCCCGCTGTTCTAAATTTTGTTACCTGTATTCGCGCCGGCACTCTAGTAATTATATCAAGCACTCGACTCTCATCATAAAAGGAAATTACGCAAAATTTTAGAGGCTCCGGATGCGCGCTACCACAGCGTAAAGCCAACCCAAACAATCTTGATAGGACGAAGTAAAACGCAAAAAAAGTCTCGTATAGCTTGTTACGTGGAATTGCACGCTGGAAGCGCCGCCTAAGAATAGTCGAAAAATAAGTAAACAAGACCTCTATTAGAAAGGACAGTAGATTCAGCGGCATAGTGGTTGAGCAGTCCGTAAGTATCGGGTTCGATTCCCGATCAGAATGAATTTTTCGAAAATTCCTAAACCTCAAGCGCTTCCTGGCGAACCGAGTAAGAAATAAATTATAAGAAAAGGGGTCCTGGCAACCCGCGTTATAACTTGTTTCATTGTCAAACAAATTCAAAATGTATGCCGTTCACCAAAATTTGAGAAAGAACTTTTATTTTCCCCTTTCCTCATCATTGTTCCCTTATATATCTATGATATGAGCTTGTTCCCTTATATATCTATGATATAAGCTGTTATTTTCCGCACGAACGGTTTTTTCTTTTTAAAATCGTGAAAAATGCAAGTAATCAGTCAATAAAATGAAACAGGTCTGTGTAGACATTCAAGAAATAAATCGGTACAAATCATTTTGTCCTGATAAGATTGCACTCGATTGTCATAGAGTTTCATTTTACGTGCACATATAATTTAATAGAGTTGAAACAACGACTGGGCAGTCAGATAACTAGTAGATATGTACCCGCATAACACAGACTTGTCATGTATCTAGAGTTATACTATGTAACCATCACATTCGTTCTCTGAAACATAATATACTAGAAGGCAGTTTGGAGATATCCAGGTAGCTAAACGTAACGCGCTAAGCGAACCAGAAATTGAGTATAGGGGTCAAAGAGCAGCTATCGTACTTGGTCCTTACAGTAAAGTGGTAACAGACAGTACTAAAGCAGCCGTGTAGCTTGGTAGAGAGGATAGGTTACAGTGGCATAATTCACTGTGAGAATGAGTACTGGACTGTAGCAATAGAATATAATATAGTAGCTATATGCATACAGACTATATAACAGTCTTTTTGGATTCCCACACAGGCAGACCTGTACTTTATAGTCTGAAACCCTTGACAACTATTTCGTGACTTGAATCAGAAATATCCAAGCTTTATGGACCAATCCCAGTTGGATCATAAAACTCTGATTATCTTATGCTTTAGGCTCGAATTGGGACCTTGTAGGGTCCATAAGGCCCATCGAGTTAAAATGACTTTACCTAGATACCCCTATTCTTTTTTTTTTCTTGTCACTGTAAAAAGGGTTGGTCAGGCTGGATTTTAGGATCTGTGAGGGTCTAGGGTGTGACGGATAAAGATTAAGTGGATGCTGGGAATATTATTTTACTGTTTTTTTTTTTAATCTCCTGACAGGGAAAAGATATATGGTTCAACGAAATGTAGTAAAAAAAAAATATGAATAAGGCCCTTCACCTATTATAACTTTGTCCCCCATTTGGATTACGCTCAAGCTTATCGCAGCAGACACTCGATGATAAAACGATCTTTCTTCATCTGGCGGATAGTCAAATTGCGTTATTAAAATCATGTCATATGAAAGTACTTTGCCAGACAGTAGGTCCGATACGAAGGATAGCATAATGACGCTTTTTAGATCCTAACGATCTTGCCACTTCTACTAAGAAAGCGTTCGTATAATTTTCATAAAGGATTTCGACGTGGCTGATCGATGAATTTAGGTCTTTTTTTTTCTCTATCAGGTAATACGGTCTGTTACGTCAGCACTTTTTATGAACTAGGACAGATATTACTTAGCAACAATCTGTTACGCGTAATCTTCATTTTTTTTGCATCATTACGCACACGTATAAATATACATTTTTCAAATAAAAAATGTCAACGTTTTTAACAATATCATAAATAATTGTTATACTTGGAAATACTAATCTTCACAATGACTCGCGCTGTTACGTTTAAAAGTGAAATGATCAGATATACGAGGCATATTTAAAATTCATTCGAATTTCATAAGATACACTTATTTTGAATGAAGAAGTATATGCTAGAGTGTACAAAGGAGATATAGTACATTTTGCATCCCCTCGAATCCTTAGACCTCAACTTCGTGCTATTTTAACTATCACGATTCATCTTTCTCAGTGAACTTTAGACCTTAATAATGTTCAGACTTTTTATATGAAAATTATTAGTAGGTAAATATATATAAAAAATAATATATTCATCCCATCCCATTAACCCTGACTTGTGTAAAAATACTGTATCTTACTTCAAGATAGTTTCCACACGGTTGGTATACGCGGCACATAGTTGCCAGAAATATTACGAAATTTTCTCAAGACGGAGTTGATAGAAGACGTTTCCTTGCCAATGTTTACACCGGTTGTGAAGTTGAAAGTAGTTTCCCACTAAAGTAACGGGACACTCACGCGGTGGGAAAGTTGTGAACAACCAACGAAAATGTTCGCGCAAGGGCGTTTCGCATTTTCATATATCTAAATAAGGCGTTTATACAGTATGCAAACGAGAAAAAATAGTTGTGCGAGAGGCCATCCTCCTATCACTTTTAAGATATATGAGTCCCCTAGACAGGATATTTCATTTGTGGAACGACTTTATTTACCGTATACGATAATTTTTTACGTACACCCGTTATACGACTGTATGGTATTTCATGGTTTCCCTCGGTGTGGTAGACTTCAGTATTCTCAAATGAGACGCTGGGATGATATTAAAACCTTATTCTCGTGTTTAGAGCATTAAATTAGCATTAACACCTGACCCTGCTACCTCTTCTTGTGTCTGGAACTCTATTTGCTTATGCATATACAGTTTCGTACATACCTATATATGGATAACTGCAACCACATGGCTAAACTCTACATGGTCTTATGTGTACGGGTTCCTAGTGAGGAACGTGCAAATTCTATTTGAACTTGCTGATGAGGATGCGCGTAACTATCCGCTTATTGTTAGTTTCCTGGGAAACTTTTAGGTTAAAGAGAAAATACTTGATTTAGGCAGACAGTTTCTTAAAAGCTTCTGAAATAATTTGATTAGTAGCCTTCCATAATTATTGTTCGTATTAATTATATTTCATATTTTCAATATGAATATGCCTATATATGTATGTATGTATGAATTTGAATATTGTAGACTATTTTTCTGACTACTGACAAGAAAATAGTAATACATAGGACAGGGTAAGAGTATTTTATCTCTTTCAGTATCAACAAGATCGGGAGTTGGTAGCACAATTTTTATTCGGCGTCTTAGCATCACCCTTAACACGGTACGCATCCCCTAAGGGCAATCGAGCCTCTATCTACTCTAGTAAAAATGGCCAGAAACGTTAGGCAACCGCGGGACTGAAATTAAACTCACTGTGCTATGACAGAATTTACCCGGCTTCTGCAAGGTATTTTGGTTAGGGGTAAACCTTTTTTGTAATATTTATGGTGATGATACTGAGAATGGAGCAGAGGGATGTGGAGCGTGAGAGCCAAAGTTTCTAACCTTCTGGTAGTATTCTATAAGGGAAGTCGAGTAGACGTCGCGGCGCCTAGGGTGCTGTCACACGAAGAAACGAACAAGAGTATCGCTCGAACATCTCCTTGTACTTTTCCTTAGAAACTCATCGCTAAGCCCAAAGGCACTAAGAAAGGTTCTCGTGTCAGATGGGGTTGAGCTATCATAAAAATAAAAGTAGTACCTAATGTTAAGGGCGTAAGAGCCTTGTCCGACTAGTACCGGTCACGCTACTACTTGTCTTTCTTATATTTTTCTCGTCTTCTCACACAATGATATTTCGGATAATATTCTATTTTTTATTACCAATTTTCTTGTCTTGTCGATACAATTTCGTACCAACCCTTATAGGACTTGGATTTAAAAACTCACCCCTTAGAGTTTCGATTTCCGAACATAGAAATCTTGGTAGGTCTTGATGGTTGTTTTGGTAAGGGTTAGTCATGTTATTGGCAGGATGAGGTTTGGAGGATTTCACAGAGTAGATATTAGCTGCAAACAAAAGGCGTTCACAAGCTTTGCCGCCGCCATACTGTTAGCAAACCGTCGCGGTCGACCGCTTCGGGGAAAACTATTCCAATTATTAAGCATCCCGTGGAAAAGTCCCAGAAACTGTGATTGCCAATTTTAGTTCTCGACTTAACTGGATCCAAGCTTTTCTGACTTCCATCCTTCTCAAATAAGAATTTGATTTCTGTGAAAGACTTCGAGACATTTTACGGCTTTACTTTTTCCTTATACCATTCGACGTCATCAAACATCAAGGGCTTTCTTTTTTCTTTTATTACGTCCATTCAAAACTTTCACCCGATATATATTGTCCCACGAGGCACTGAGTTCAATGGATAATTTTTGCCTTTTTGCGGATCACTCTATCGTATATCATGGCTATATCAGATATATCAGAAGCTATCTGTTTTTATTATTATAACCGAGATATATTTTTTAAGTATATATATTAATATAATGATCGACTGATGTAAACACGCGAGCGTCAATTTGCGTGTCTACCTAGCTTTTAAAGAGTAGCCGTACTATCCCACTCGGGACAATTGCACTACCTCAGAGTGCCTCCAGGCGTTACATGGCAAGCAAGCACGAGAAACTTCGCCAAGAGTATGACTTCCTTCCCAGGAGGTGGTGGTAGCTAGCTACTGAGAGAGCGATTTGAAATTCGCAAGGCCATTACTGAAATCGGGACTGAGTGCCTTCGCTAAGCGTACCTACCCTTCCAGAGTTTACTTCACAATTAAGCGACAATGAAATTTCGCATTAAATTAAAACTTTTCTTTTCCCTCTGAATCCGTGGCCCGCGTAATCATTTAAATCTTTGTCGCCATTTGCTTAAACGAACGGAAGTATATATATATATATATATATATAGACCAATCGGATAACATTTAAACCATTTTGTTTTTTTTTTAAGTACAAATAGTCCAGGGTCCACAAAGGTCTATTGTTGAAATTTTTGAAAAATACTTTTTTTTAGTTACTTCATATCTTCTTTGATTAATTGATGTTTGGTAATGTCTATGCATAGAATGCAAATTTTATATAAAAAGTTAATGATTTTGATTAACGTTAAAAGAATTTTGGCGAATACATGGACAAAATGGCTGGTGCACAAATATTTGCATTCCTTTCATCTGCATTCTGTTTAGGCTAATTTATCGGGTGTGTGGGCTTGTGTTGGCAACCTTAGAAGAGCTTTACTGAAGCCTTACGTAAGAGAGGCTTGGTAAAATATTTGTAAGGTGCCTTCACCGTTTCGATAAATTTTCCAACAAATTTCATGGAATTTCTAGGGAATTTCTACCTTCCTAAGGATGCGTGATTGTTCTGCCACTCTCAGAAAGGATTCCTACTATATGCGTGTCCTAGATCTTTTGCTCTCTCAACAAGTACCGAATCATATTTTCAAGCATAATAGCGTTTGTGTTTTTATTTATTTCCTTAAGCTTCGTTATACTAACAGACTTTTCTTTAGGTGTTACATGTGGTCCTGTTTATCTTACAGACGTATATCTGTCTGGCTCATATCTGGAATAATCTCTGTAATTTTGTTGTATTCATATTCCTTGTTCTTTTTGTTTTTTTAAATAAATTTCCATTTTTCTTCACTTCCTCTATAACCTTCAGTTTCTCAAAACTTTCTATATACTCGTTGATTATCGTTGATAGGTACACGAAGATGCTACCATCTCATCTTCATATAAGTAAGATAAAATTGAACATTGAGTTACGAGAGAGTGGCACACCTAGTGGCGTACCGACGCTCTACTCACACGTGCTCTACATAAAAAGGCATCTGAGTTGGACCATCACCTGAGTCCCGGCTTCTTAGTGGAAGTGGATTTGACACTTACTTGATAAACATTTCTAGAGTGAATGAGCTCAGAACCTGAACCATAGCATCGAATACAATGATATATATGTATGACTTGGGAAATTATTCAAGAAACTTGGTTCTCAAGCTGATTAAGGGTGATACCACACTAAGGGGTGGTGAAGTATAGAATAGCAATTTGTAGGATATCGGTAACAGTAGATCCCTGCTAAAAGTTATCCGTATACATCATCAACTAGTAAGGAGAGTATTGCACGGTCTGGTCGTATGATTTGGGTCAATTCGCGCCCAGAGCGAAATTAAACTGCGCCGCTTAATTGAAGGGGTAGCTTAAAGTGATATTAACCTGCAAGCCCTCAGGCAAAACTTTAAGTCTTAATCGTGTTTGATGATAATGACCGTCTTAATGAGGCCCTGCTGTTCCACTTCAGTGGAAATCCGGCCGCAAAAACATCAACTCGTTTCTTACGAAGGATTGAAACTTTTGAAATTTCGTGTTATAGAAAAGGACCAAAATGGACTTTCGCGTGAAAATTTTTTGTTGAAAAAAAAAAAATCTCTAAAAATTATCCCACCCTTACAGTTCATCATTCATCGCATCCCTTAGTCTATTATCTCTATGAGATTCTCATATTTTTTGCTTCTGTTTTTTCATCCCTATGAAAACTCCTGCTCGCGACCGTTGGATTAGAATGTGGGCTGCTCACGGGGTTCTCGGTACGAGCGAAAAGTAGCTTAAAAAACAAACTCGTCTCCCACTGTGTTATGAATAAAAATTGTACCTTCTGTGAAATAACAGGCTGAGGGTTCCTTTACGGCCGGACTCTGTCGTTCTTCCTTTTAATTGTTCGTCGCGAGGACGATTAACATCCTTGCCCGCTTTAACTCACCACTTTGAGCATTAGACTGCGTCCCAGGATATAAACAAGATCGTCCTGGGATCCCGGTATGCTTGTTCTAGTGCTATCTGCCATATAATTGCCTGGCATTAAATTCGATGAAAATTCAGCAGGGTTCCCATGGAAGCAATTAGCACTTTGATCCGCGAAAGTCAAATTAAAATTTGTATGATATTATTATAGATTATCGCCATAATTAATTTTCCTACAGCAAAGTCTATAAATGGAAGTATTCCATGATCTTCAGTGATTTCTCCAAATTGTATAACTTCCAAAAGCTATTTTACCTTCCGTGCCTCGTAAAGTCATCGACTAATTAGCAACAATGGCAAATCCATGAAAGTGACATGGCAAAGTTAATATAATTTATCGTCACTACATACTACTTATCCCCATTAAGCGTGAAAGATTTAGTTGTCCCGGTTGAACTGTGTGAGTCAATATATATACCTTCTTAGTTTCCTCTCGGGTGACTAACGATGTCACCACCACGTTACTATCCACCCTTTCTCTTACCCACTCTTAATGAAGATTAAGATCCTTCGGCTTATTCTTCAGATAAGGATATATCCATCGTTTCCTTTTCTCGATTTTCGTCAAACCGCTTGTCTTGGGTCACCCATTCTCTTTTCAGTCTGCTCTTTATCTTTCGTCTCAATGAAAAATTGTCAGGCGCGAGGGATAAGTCGAAGGGATGATTCTAAGAACCGTAAAGCTCCCGTTGTAATTCTAAGAATTTCCTAATAATTACAAAGCTCGGTATCTGTCGTCTGAAAATTCCTATTTTTAATCGACCTTGCCAAGATTAATTAACCTGGTCGATTTAAAAGTACACCCTATAATTTATGTTCATCTAAGGATGTCGTATTTATTCAAAATTTCTGTCCCATCTCCATTACGCTTTTATCCATTATAATTACGCGAACTATGCATTACGTAAATATATCTCGCCTGATAATGCCATCGGTTCTTATCAAAAAATACTAAATTCCTATGTAAGCCTCTAAGTATGAATTAAAATATTTTTCGAATCATGATAAAGTCCCAAGCGTTACGCGATAGCAGAGACAATCCGTCTCTGTCCGCATTTCCGTAATGCCACGTGATAAATGTATCGCTGCCGAGAATCTTCGCGTTTCGCGAATTTCCACCAAGCCTAGAAGGAACGTTATCCTGTTGTAACATTAGAAAGAAGGATCTCTCCGAAGGAATCTTTCAACGAGAGTTACGGATAGAGGCGAAAGAAAGGAAGCGGCAGAGAAAAAAAAAAATTAAGGGAAAACAAGTATCGCACTATTTCTCATCCTCTATACAGGGCTGAAATCTCACCGCGCGACGATAGCCAAAAAACCACGGAGCTCGGGATCGTTTCCTTTGGGAATTTTTATTAGGAGCTTTACGTTTTTAGTGGGTATTTTATGCAGCCTTTATGCGCAGCGAAAAGGAAACCTTAAGCTGTATTTCTTCTTATGTGTTTCTACGTACAGTGTATATATACATATACATAATGTAGTAACCGTAATATACTATATACATAGAATGAAGTGGTACTTTTACGAATTTTCAACGTGGGTCAGCTGCATTATAAAATTGACAGTTTCTAGGTTAGATGGGAGGGTGAGAAAGGACAGCGGGACGTGGAACACGGATCAATGTAAATTTTAACGATCCTTGAATCGCCATGGAGAATACGTGAGTCTCAAGGGCTGTTTTCAACGTCCTTTGGAACCTTCTTTATCTTTCCTGAGTAGGTGTGTTTCATGAAAGTATTATATCTATATATAGAGACTATATATACTATGTATAATAGAGCCATGTGGCTTGACTGTAAAGCATGGGATCCTCTGGGTTTAGGGAGAATTCTGTTCCCTGTACCAAAATCCAATGAGACAGAGAGGCCTTCGTGGCCGCATGCGGTGGTATAGGCAACCTTTCAGATAAAATTAGCGTCCTAGTTGAGACACTGCCGTAACGATTTTTAAGCGTCGAAACGATTGCGCAAACTCATTCTATTCAATTTCGAGGCATCTCATTAAAATTGAATTAATTTTATCTCCGTATACCTGCTACATTGAATTCCCGTTAGTACTTTTTATACTCGTTGCACAGTGCAGACTCACTGGCAAGTACGTGAATTCGTAGTAAGGACTAAAATTTCGCACAATACCAGTGTCCGGGGTCTGCGAAGAGTTAACGTTCTTCTAAAGGGTGTCGCAGAAAACTCATTTGCCTCACGTCGGCACTTCATAATGGTCTCATTAACGTAGCGCAGGTCGTTTGGTATAAGGATTCATAAGAACAATGAAATTTTGAGAAAAGAAGAAAAAAAAAAAACAGAATTGTTGTAGCTTACATGTACGCGTCATAGAAGACAGAGAGACCGGTAAAACAATTCCCATTCGATTTTTAACTTCTTTAGAATCAGCCTCTGACGCTACCAGGAAAAACGGATGAAGGAGGGACGCAGTAAAAATTATAAAGCAGTCCTATCTGCTGAAGTCTGCGTCAGAGAATGAAGCTGCCATCATTAATTTTTGCCTGTAGCACTTTTTCTTTTCACGTGCAAATATGTATATACGTATGTGAATGTATGTACGCATACGTTTTTGTCTATTGGAGTTTCTATATTTATATATAGCTATAGAAATTCGCCTCTGCTTCTTAATATCCATTGCTGTGCCACCGCAAGCCCGATGAAACGAATACGTGAAAACTAACCTCGAGGCTACATATCTCACTCATATTTTACGAGCCTCCTGGTAACTTTGACGTGGATCAGTGAAAAATCTCGGAAATTTTACTTTCGTATTTCTGCGCTGTTACATTCCGCGAAAATATAACACGTGCTCGACACGTAATCAACTTTTCGAGATAGGATACTATGTGGGTCAATTATTTTATTTCTTTTTTATTCGGAACGATATTAAATTCTA
This sequence comes from Hartigia nigra, assembly GCA_031001745.1. NCBI lineage: Eukaryota > Metazoa > Arthropoda > Insecta > Hymenoptera > Cephidae > Hartigia > Hartigia nigra. The sequence continues at coordinate 659,405 of JARPRG010000409.1, forward strand.
GGAATTTAGAGTAAGAGTTCAATGTTAATTGAATATTGAAATTGTTTTCCCTGAACGTATTGGTTTTATGGGTCAGGTCGCAAATAATTAAAATCTTATAAATTCTTGACGTTAATTAAAATTCCATAGTGTCGAACTACCTAAATAATTTTATCAGTTTATGGAAAAATACAGTTTTACATGATAAACATTATTTTGTAGCCTATACACGAGTTTATTCCATCCTCGTGTTGAAATTTGCTGGATTTAGTAGAACCGGTTGTACCCGGTCAGGCTTACCTCGTAAACTGAGTAAACACTCCACCTGAATTAAAACTGGGTATGATCCATAAAATTGAGTGCGTGACCAGATCTGGAAAATTCTTGGAGATATTTTCCAATCGTTACTAAGAGGAAAAGTTTCCCACGGTAAACGAACATATATATA
>JARPRG010000409.1:677678-709884 GCA_031001745.1 Hartigia nigra
GACAATCACTTCCTGTTCTGTTCAATTCTGTTTTATTCCATTCTGATCTGTTCATTCTGTACAGCATTTCGGTTCAGAATCGCGTCGCCCTTATAACGTCACTACGCCGTTTCCACGCAGCGACACAGATTATTTGCATTCACTCGACAGACTCGATTATTCATCGATATCTATCGGCCATATTGCCAGACAATCGCGTCCATTAATTACACGACGCGAATTATGCGAAGGATGCGTCGAGCGATTTGAAAGCCGCGAATATTGCGATTTGATTTCGCGAAATGAAAAGACGACTTGGTGCGCATGCGCGAACGAATAGTTCGGAATTGTTACGATTTTTCTTAAATCTTATCGGTGCAGTCACGTCTTCGGCAACGTGATCTAATATTATTCATTGGGAGCGACAATAGACTGGCAAACTGGAATGAGAATCGCGATTTAAATTCGTAACGTGTGCATGAGGCTTAATGACGAAGCGCCACAGCATAGATAATATTTTCAGTCGTGCTGATTCAAGGATTTTCATTTACTCGTATATTTTATTTGATCTTTTTCTTTTAGTCTGGTGCTACAATAATTGATCGTGTGCTGTAATTCTTAATGAATATATTTACATCGTTACGGTTCAATTATATATGACAATTATTTAACAACTATAATTATGCATCTATGAACGATTGAGCAATCGTTTGCATATGTTTAAAGAATTAATTGATAATATCATGTTATCTACGTGTACTCATAATTTTTCACAGCATCCCTTATGCGCAATCTGTGCTCCATTCAATGATATTTTCGATACAGGGAGAAGTACAAGGACCATAGACGTTGAAGATCTTGTGTAATTGTGTCTATCAGAGTATGTAATTTGGGGCTAGCGAGAACATGTAGTTAGACAAAGGATACGTATAATAATGTTGTTTAGATAGGGTGGGTATCCCCTGATTCGGAGGTTGGCCTAACTCCACCGCAGATCCTTTAAGTCCCATTAGCGACTTTGTGGCCAAACCATACTCTCTCTCTATCTCTCTCTCAACCTCACAAAAAATTTCTTGTAGCCTATCTCGATCTTCGTCTATCTTGCGGTAGCAACTTTCTCACCCGCTATCAGTATCACCCTCTCACACCATTTATTTAAGTCTTTCTCTCATCTCCACCGGAGAAGCCTATATAACCCGAATTCGCGAAGGAGCTCGTATCAAGGTGTATATATATATATATATATATATATATATATATATATAGTGCATACTTGCAGGCCGCGGAATGTTTTAACGCAAACACTAATTTTCTTCCTTGGAATTTATCTTACCACACCCACTGGGATGCTCGTAAAGGACCAGCTAACGATCGCTCGTTTGCAAAATCTGCCTTGTGGAAACCGAATGGCACAGAACGTGAAAATCGTAGCGTAATAAGACGAGTCATCCATTTTTATGTCAATGTTTATGGGTCATCAGGTCCATGATAAGAGGCTCCCTATGTATACCTGGTAAAAATAAAAAAAAATGTAGAAAGTAAAGGAATGGGATGAGAATAAATTTCCGTAGAGTAGATGATAGGATGGTCATTCGGAACAAAGGAATCATAAGTTAGAGGCCCGAGTAACGGCCTAGGGGATTCGAGAAGAAGTGAAAAGTTTATGATTTTGGGGGAGTGCAGAAGCTCGAAGAAAAAATGTTGACGATGGAGACGTCATATCAGGATCCTGGTGCTGGTCTTGTAGCCAGGACGTAGTTTATGTAGCCACGTCAAAACGAAAACTGAAGGTGCGGGTCACCCGAGGATTCCCGGACGAGTCAATTTTCTTAAGAGCTATACGCCTGGTCTGACTCTTTCGACATTTTATTTCCTTCAGTTCCATTTGGTTTTAGGGACCTGGTCCCAGGACTGGGGGACGAGGAATTATAAAGCAGTCCAGTATAGCAGCATATAATACATCAGGAATATTATTTCAAATCATCAATCAGAATTTTTTACTAGGTACTTTTGAATATTTCATTTAGCGTCAGAGCATACAGTAGACCGGTTTGCATTTATTCCTTACAATTTGACTTTCTTGACTGCTTTACTACAAAGTAATTTTTAATCCTCCCGTTAACCCTCGTCAAAGAACGTAACATTTGCAGCTTTAAAGGATCTCGACTCCGTCTACCCTCTTCTCCCTCTTGCTACCTCTTCATTTTTTAGCCGCTTTATGTTTTGTTTTTAACAGCGAATTCCGGGCAAACAATTTCGCCGCTTTCGGCTTTGTTTGAGCCGGACGAGCACCAGAGCCTGATTGCCAGAGAGTTAGTGTTGAGAATATCGAGCGTAGCCGCCATCGCTTCTCCACTAGCACATTCGACGCTGTCCAACGAATTATGCTGCTGCTTGCTTGTTAATCGTCCATTTGTCCAGCCTCCATATATCTTTCACTCCACTCATGTTCCACTTGCTTGTTCTTCTAATTAATTAGTCACCGGCGTTACAGCTAACATTTTTTGTGTCTTTCTTAAGAGTATTCGCAGAGCGTTACCGTAGGCTAGAGAAAGGGACTGTGCTCGTCTTTCCCTCAGTCCCCCGAAATTTCATTTGTCTGGATGGGAACGCCAGGGTTAGTCGGGTCAATAGGTATAGATAAATAGGTCGCTCCAACGAGTAGTAGAGGATGACGATGAAGGCAGGAATGCTGGTTGTGAGTAATGACGATAACGTTACCCAGATGCTAAACGTACCAAGGCATTGAAATAATATCAAGAGACACTTAGCAATCGTCAGCTGATGATATTCTGATAAAGAATTAAAAATAGGGGTGCTTGTTATTTTGACTTACTGTAACTTAGATATTTTACACTAAGATCCCAAGAATCGCCCTTGATACCATTCCCGGTTTATTTTTTTAAAAGCTCATCATTGTGTACGGTAATCACTCATTTTTTTTTTCAGTTTATCCACCCTACTGACGTCATGATAAAAATTTGTAAATTAAATAAACCTTTAACGTCCCTACCATCTTCGCCCACTCGCTTTATAATCACTCTCATACCTTTCTGTGAATTTTTTAGTAGCACAATTTTCGTATCGCTCGACACTTTTGTTTCTTTTGATTTGGTTAATGTTAATTGGCCAGGTTTGACTACTCGTGTATTATCGATTGCTACGCTTACGTATTAATTACAGGTTTGACCTTACGCCAAACGACAAACGCTAATATATCTGCCAGTACCAGTCGCAGACTTCGTTAGATGAAAAAAAATTCAATGTGAAATTGTTGTAACAGCTAACCCGGGAATTGCCCGGGGGTGTTTAATTCAGCTCGTCGAAAATTTTCTCCGACATTTTCACGTTCGCGTTTCTGCGGCGCGACGCCCCACGTATTAGTCACTCCAGGTGGCATAGTGAAAAAAAAGTCACGGCATAGTCAGCCACGTAGATAAGTGAGAGAAAGATGGTTATAGTCAGCCCATAGGAAATATGTAGACGGCTCGATAGCACGAGTCTATATATATATATATATATATATATATACGTATATATATATATATATGCATGCATAATTATGATCTCGTAGAACGTTCGCAACCAACGTTCGCAAACTTGCGAAACAATGTCGTTAAAAGTTCGCCATTGCCCCGACCGATAAATAGTCCACGAAGCGAACTAATATCAGCCCTCTCCCCTCGCCGCCGAAATTCCTCATAATTCGTCCCTTCGAGAGGAGATATCGAGTGTCGCGTCGAGTGAAAGGAACGGTGTTGGGACATTGAATTATTGAAAATATTGGAAATTTGATGGACGCGAATCGAATTCTAATGGGGATACATTTTTTTTGTTTCATGGAAATACACTAACGAAAAAAAAAATAATTTTGACGAGAAAAGAAGATGATTTTAGTTCTTACCGTGCTGTTATATATTCTACTCACTCTCTATATAGTACGGATATAAAGAAACGAACAAGTGACGTCATCCTTAGATTTCTATCAGCGAATCAGTTCGAGATTCCAAGATCAAAAGCTTGCAGAAGACAAAAGTACTTCAAAGAAAACGTCAGAGGCTCAAGACGAAGACTAACGCCGACTTCTCTCTGAAGAAGTAGTCACAGTCTTACGTAGCTCCGCCTAGTAGTCCTTGCGAAATTAAAGACGTACAGAGTAGAGACACTGAGAATGGTTAGCCTACGGCTATAGGGATTTCAGGAATATTGAGTAATTTCAAAAAAAAAAAAGGAGCGGAACGCCGCTTCGTAAAGAACATCTAAGTAAAGCCCAGAGTGTATAACGTAGGATCGAAGTGCAACATTAAGGCTGATGTATAATTCACTCGACGCACTTTTACAGGCTCGTAAAGGAGCTGCAACCTTGGATACGGACCAGCGGCTTCGTAGGAGCTGTTAACTTTGTTTTTTTATTATTCAACAAGAACCTCAGTGATAAGATAAGGGATGCGAAGCCCTTTTTCTTTCTCATTGTAGAAAATTACTTCTTTTTTTTTAACCCAGTAACGACATTCGTAATTCGCGCATATTTAACGTCCTTTACTGCAAAGCCTCACTGCTTCTGTATATACAGTGTACCTAGTGTACGTATATATATATATATATATATATACTGTTTCTTCGTTTCTCTTTTTTTATATCTTGAGGCCAGCACGTGTATAGTCCACGAGAGTGTCTCTAATCGTAGGATTTTCGAATGCCTGGATCATTCGTGAGGAACGAATTGGATGGGATTGTAAATCAACGATCCAGGCGTAAGCCAATAGCAAAGCCACGGAATCCTAAATGAAATCGCTGCTGGGGTTGAAGGTAAAACGAATTTCTTGAAATAGACGTCTTTTATATATATATATATATATATATATATATATATATATACATATATGTATATACCATCATCGGCATTAGGTTTTCCCGGTTTTCTTCCAGCTATTTCTCCGGTTTCTCCGTAACATTCTTATCCACCTATTGTACCGTCTCTCTCATAGATCATTCGAGTTTTGTTCCCCTTTTCTCATTTTTGGTTACGACCCCTCTTCCCCCCCCCTCCCCCTTCCTTCCCCAAAAATCACGACACCTTTTAGCGGCAACAAGAAAGCGGAAGCGACGGTTCGCCAGAGTCCTAAATAATGGCTGCTGTTTAAGTCATGAAGTCTTTCGTTACGATAGGGGGAATCAGTCGAGGACCGAGTTTGGCTTCGAGTTTCCTGTCTGAGGGTTCAAGCGTCAAAGGAAAATGGCGTGAAAGTGAAATCCTGTTAACATATAAATATGTATGCCAACCTCGACCTCGAACGAGTGTTTTGGTCGCAGATAGCCGTGACTTTATACCCGAATTTTGAAAAAGGTCCCAATGGCCATTTCAAAAGGAAATTGAAAAATCCTTATTGAAATTTCGTATCCGTCTATCGGCCATCCTTTTCGCGAGATCGACAAACAGGATAGCTGCATTGGGAACGGGAAAGTTCGAACTGTCGGCGGGAAATTCGAATAGATATATTAGTTTGACATTCACCGTTACCAGTACCTTTTGTTCCGTTATCTCCTATATCTATTAACGTAAGCACGTTGTACGCAACATTTCTTGATGTTAAATTAAATCATACCACCTACCCACCCTTACCTGCCTACAACTTCTACCAATAGTTCGAAATTGTTTGGAACCACATTTATGCGGTACCTGGTCGTTTCAGTGGATATAGTAATTCGAATACTATCAGCGTTGCATACTATAGAATGACGTTCTCTCTAAATCGTGAAATTCCTCATTATCATTAAAAAAATTCATCAAGCACGTTATATATGTATATCGTTAAAACTTCCCTAATGCATTATACAAGTGTATTGTTAAACGATCATTAATGTATCGAACAATCATACTCGAGTACCGGTAATCCAATATTGATAAGAATGGATTAAACAAGCTAACACGTATCCATATAGATGATACCTCAAACTCCACTGCCAAGTATTACAAATAATAATATCCGAGTATCCCTAATTCTCGAGATTCTTTCACTAGTAAATGTCTTATCATTTTGATCATTTTACTCGATCGTAATACTGCCGTACCAAAGGGACAGAATCAACCTTCTACCAAACGATGGATGACGGGACGCGAGCCGAAATCCAATCAGTCAGCCACCTATCTTTATTCCATTTTCCACGAGCTAAACATAGTAACCAACCCTTATCCTCGATCAGGATTAGACGCTCTCTAGCAAGAAAAATGTCACCCCTAAGTTAAAACGCTGTTTAACTGCCTGTTACGAAATGAACGTCGATTACGTAACATTCATTACCTTTCTCGTTATCCGATCTAGATCGGAGCAGAACAGTAAAATACGTAGAACGTAGAAGAGTGCTCTCTTCTACGTATGTACTCGTAAGTATCTAGTAGAAAAAGCTCATAGTGGTCAGATTGATTGATATTACTATATCTACTATCTATATACTATATATAGCTCGTAATGGCGTGATCCTATAGCGATATCCAAGTCAAGCCATGACTGAGGTATAGGTATTTAATATCTAGCGGAATGTAGGAACGTTGAGGCCAACGTGGAATATCGTAGAAAAGAGAGTGGCTGACATTCTCTGACTCCGACCAGTTCCTAACCACCCCTCATCGATATTTCAAACCTATATTGCTTCCGTGAAATTGAGGCGTCACGACGGCGTGTCTCTGCGAACTTCGGCTTAAAGTACGACGATGAGTTTCTGCAAGCCGAAAAGCCGAGAAAGGAACTTTACATGCATATAGTGTATAGGTAATACATAGGATATGATGTATATACAGTAATACACTACGTGTTACGAGCTTCGTACACATACCGTATAGCGAAAGAAACTAGGGGATGATTTTGTACGATTAAAATTAACTAAGCACAAATATTTACATGCAGGATCATGGTCGACCTTAAATAAAAATGACAATTTATTCAATTAAATTGTGATATAATGATACACTTGCTATGTTGTTCAAGGTTCGATCTTTTGCCTTTGACTGCGTCTCCAATCGTACTCGCAATCTCACGCATTTTCACATATATGATTTTCCAGGGAATTTTGTAATTCAGAGAAATTGCATTGGGATTCATTAATGGTTCATGTTACATTTTAAATTTATGTACCTAGTATGTTTGTAAGTTATGTACATTCATATATAGATAATGTCGATTTCTAAGGAAAATTTTACTAGTCGTACCGTAGGGAGTATACAGCGAATATCTACTATCTGGAAGAGCTCTGATATTCCATGGTTATATTTGGTGAAACGTACATCAGCCTAGGAGCTTATTTTTTTCTGATTTGAGAATATACATAGTAGACATACACAAGGGAGAATCTTATTTGCTGGGTATATGAGGCGAGAGAAAAGTTCGTTCATGGGACGTCTAGCTGATAAACATATCCTTTTTACGGACGATTCGGAATTCTGAATTTAGACAGTAGCCCGATAATCTGTTCTATGATTTATAGCGGAAAGTTCTTTGAGTTACTTTAACGTCCATTTATTTTCGCAACTGCTACATCATTATGCGGCTGATAATTATATACTGAAGTATATCAATCTGAAAATTATAGCAAATAGAAGATTAAAAATATCCAAAACCCATTAGCTGCCTAAGTGATTTAATCTAGAGATTAAAGAAGCGAAAATGATCGATGAATCAATTATTAAATTTATAATTGATTCTAATTAAAAAATTCATACCACGAAGACCTGTATTAAAGAATCGCTAGATCCTCGATTAAATGCAATCAAAAAATTAAGTCGTAAACGCATCCGTCGTAATGTAACAGTACTCGTAATATTTATAGCTACAATTCGTCACGCACCTCGTAACGCAACTGTATAGTACCAATCGTAAATGTTCAGGGATCATACCAATGAAGCAGGGATATCATTTTTTTTACGTCTGTATACTTGATTATTGTGCGAAGGACATATATAGAATTTTGAAGGATGAATAAGCAGTAAAAAAAAACAGCAAAAGAGATAGTCTGTCAAAAGGAATGGACAAAGCGAAGAGTTGTTAGAGGCATAGTAATTGAAGAGATATCATAGGAAGTTGAGCAATAGAAATCAGTGTGTGTATAGGTGTCCGTATCTGTTTCTGAGCATGCGTTACGAGAGCGTGAGAGATAGAGAAGGAATGCGAATGACTGGACTGAAGAAATGAGAAAGAAAACATCTGGCCTATATTCGAAGTCATTCTGCGTCGCATAGCAGATACGTAATTTTATGTGAGAAGGGTTGGAGGGCGATGAGAGGGTTGTTTGGCTGTGAATGCCATTCTCAGCCTATCCTCGTGTACAACCCACGGTCTCACCCCCGCCGCGGACTATATTAAGCATTCCACCTCGCTTGAGGTTGCGGGGGACAAACGAGAAGGAGGAAGATCATAGCGACGGAGGTGTAGTAGACTCTGCCGAGGAGGGGTGCATGAGGTAACAGCGTCTTCGAGGGCGAGCGTCGGTTGAAAAGGGGTTGGCGAAAGTAGGATGGCGATGGTACTGGTAAATGAGCATTCAGCGCATTCAATTCCCTCCGTGCAAAGTGGAAAAATGCTCAACAGCGCGAGGTGTATATGACGCTTTATTAAGTTTGAATTGGACGCGAAATAGATTTTCAGTGACGTCGCGACGCAGCGTTGGGTTCGGGCGACGCGAGACGTTGCGGAGATACGGGAATGGGAAGATGGTCCTTCGGATGATAGAATCGAGAGAATAGAAGCGGTGACTGAAAGGCCAGTAAGGAAGTAAAACGAAAAGTAATTTGGATGGAAAAGAGATGGGACATCGACGCTTTTTTAAGGGATGAGAGAGAGAGAGAGACAGGGAGAAACGTCTAATTCGCGGCTGGCTACTTCGGCAAATTGCTTTTGTTCCCGTGGTAATGCTGCGGTCTGTCGTTAGCCGACTACAGGGACTTTCGAAACAGCCGGTGGCTGTACGATTATTAGTCCTGAGTCGGTCCTTTTTCTTTTACTTTCACCCTTAAACCTTTCTCTTTGCTTTTCTTCTTATCATTGAAGATCCTGCTCCTTTTCTTCCTCCTTTGTTTCCCTTCGACCTTGCGTATCTGCATTTCCCTATTTTTTGTCCTTCTCTATCCTTTGCTTTTTCATCCCTTTATCCTACGTTAAGACATTATTTGGATGGAGGCGTTTCATCGTCAGCCACTTGTCTAGGACCGGAATAAAGGACTCATCGATGCTGGGCCAGGTGATTGGCCGTCTTGACGGTTACCGAATCAACCGCGTCACCCGCTACGAAATTCTTGCCGGTCGGATAGGAAAATGGGTACACGCTGAAGGAAATTCATCCATCAACATGGTAATCCTTCTACAAGACCTTTTTTGTCGGACCGTGCGAACTGATAGGCCGCCATTTGCCGGGCACCCTATTTCATTTCAACCCTTACTTCCAGCGCCCCTATTTTCTAACCCCTCTATATCAGCACCGACCTTCTGGCTCTCTTGGCTTCCGCATAGAAACGACGTGAGGCCCCACTACTCACATTTTGGTAGCCATGAAGAATTCTAGGGAGATCCTTTTTTTTATTTCTCGTTTTTGCCTTCTCCCTTTTTCCAGTTGACGAGAGGTAAGGATATGAGAGGGCTATACATATTCGCACGAATACTTCCGCTTTCGAATAACGTATAAGGACTATCATGATAGAGTAGTTCAACTTTTTTTTCTTGTAAGTCCATAGAACCATGTTGGAAGCGGATATTTCATGCGAAACATAATTCAGGAAAAGTTTCACACTTACCGTCACAAAGAACCGGTTATTTTACCAAGAAATTGCGAGTTACGGAATATTGGCCGACTTTTCTCGTATCATCGTTTTTTAATTCTGAGAAAGTTTTGACACTCTTCCAGCAAACTTTTTTTATGTGTTTGTATAATATATCCCATTCTGCTCGAGCAGCATTGCCCTAACCATTAACGCTATCACCCTTGTGTGTATACCTCGAAAATCCCTATAATTACAGGCCGTTACATCAAGAATATACAAATTATTAATGCAGCGACTGACATAATTATGGATAACAAACCGCTCGAGAAAGGCCTGTTAAATATTTCAACGTTTTTAAAAAGTTTTCTCGCGAAAACAATACCCGTCATGGTATTATCCTCCATTATGAAACAGGGTTGACATCGGTTTCAACTTCGTTCTCTATACACACCCCTCGTCGTATTCCCTTCGCATTTTCTTTACGTTATACATATTATTTTACTTACCTCTCGCCACGTCGTGGAGCACTTAACAATTTTTACAATAGTTGATACGTGACATCCAGTGCAAGTTAATAAACCCAAAACTTCAGTATATAAAAAAAAAAACACAGAAACTTACGTAAACAGTATAACGTCGAGAAACTCAACGAATTCGTATTCTTTTCTCTAAAGTTTCATAACAGCATCAACGACACAATAAATAAAGGAAATGATACTAACAACAGTAGCAAAGTAAAAAGTAGAAACTGTAAATCCTATCCTGCAGTTGCCTTTCAACCTTAGCTAACCTCTTCTGACACGAATAAATTTCCCCGAAGATTATTTAGCCCCGCGTTCATCCCGATTAAGGTTGGAAAACACTCGCATTGTTAATTACAATGTCTTGAATCAGTTCTACATGTTTCCGCCAACACCCGCGGGCCACCAGCGGCGCTAGTAGTACCTCCTTACTTACATCCAACTACAAGCGGAATCCTTTTCTATATAACGTCTACTCTTTGCCGTTCAGTTACAGTAATAGCACACACAAGGTTTAAATCATAACTTATACACCTAAGTCTCAGTAGCACGGTGCTTAATCTAAATAATTGCTGGATGCTCAAAGAGCAGATAAATTGATGCACGACCGTCGCGCCGAAGCAAATTTTAGAACTCCAAGATAGTGCAGAGTCCAAAAAGACGTTCTTACCGACTGGAATCTAATGAGCTTCCTCCTAAAGTCAGTACGTGAGTATCGAAACTTTCCTTTTACATTCCGGAAAACTTTCCTTGTAAAATTACATCGCCATACATACCATCCTTCCCTTTCTATGGTTTCGAATACTTTCGTAGACATCCAGTTATACATATTGTAGGTTAGTTACGTTATCACGACTATAGCTTAGTACGTGGCAGAAGCGAATTCAAGGAGTCGGGCCCGCTTCACGTTACTGGTGCAATTACGCTAGAATCACGGAGTCAGCGCTTACGTCGCGTTACACGTGCAATTATGCCGAGGCTGCAAGTTAGTATAAACACAGTGATTACTTAGTTTTACAACGCGAACACGGCTGACCCGCCCACGTCACGATTAATCAAGCGTCCGTAATCAGCGTCTGCGACTAATAGAGGAAAGAGACTCTCCCTGGCCTAGTTTGGAATCGTGCTCACGAAAATTTCTAGTTTCTGAAGAAATTCGTCTTGCAATTAGTTTAGTCTAGTGCAGTTGGTAATACATAACATTTATATAACAATTGTGTTCGTGTCGGAAATTAGATATTTTTCTCACATCTGTTCTCGTGCGGTATAATTAATTATACGAGTGTCGCGTTAATCAACTGTATCCTCTGGGACTTTGAGGACTCTCTAGGTACTGTGTCATGTCGTTCTAGGACTTCCGGTCTTTTATATACGCATTTCCTTAGTACTTTAATCACGTAGGAATATATTTATTTATTTCACGAGTCCCTAATTCCCTGGATTTTATGTATTTATTTATATACGTACATTCGTTTCTTTTTTTTTTTTTCGTATGTATAGGGTGAATTTTATATGAGGCTTATATTGCATTTGGTATATGTACATATGAATCACAACGCAGATTGATGCCATAACGCTTTGCGATAGAATAACAAGTGGGCTAGAAAAGAAAAATTGTTCTGCGGAACGTAAACCACGCGATGTATGAAAGTTTCCTGGACAACGAGTAACGAATGCAATAAAAGGATAAATAAAAAAAAATGTGCTTCCACAATGACGAATGAAAACAATTTTTTTCAGCGTTGACTGTAATACGCTATTATTTTTTTCACGACCCCTCTCCCCCCCGATAAAGATTTATTCAATACTCTCTGTGTCGTTTCTGCAATGACAACCGAACGCTTTTTACATGAATTCTCTCGATGTATGACTAACATTTATCTAGATAACACATCCTGCGGCTATTTAAAGCGTTTGGTACTTTCTATTGAATCCTGAGAAATGAAATATTTCTGGCATTATAGCTTCGATAAAACCGTATCCAATAACCTGTATTCTTATTTTATATTTTTTGAGATTAATAATAAAAAAAAAACTCTTGAGCTCTCGCGAACACAAAAACTACTTTAAAGCACAGTAACAAGATTTTCGCAGTTTATAATATACATCCAGGATTTAGAAACTACGTAGTAGCGAAGGGAAGTTCTGTTTCAACCATTATAACAAGCGTCTACTCCAAGAATAGAACTGTAAGAATAATTATCTTAATTACTCCCATATTATTGCACTCCACATTGCACAGCAGGGCTTTCTAAAAGAGGTAAAGGCCACCTTCATGAAGTGCTTGTACCTAAGTGCATTCTGTATACTCTATATAAGGGGAGTCAGCAAGAAGAGTAAATAAGGGTTACTAAGTGCGTATAACAGTAACATCAGATAAATGGCGACGCTCGCTCAGTGGATAAAGAGAAATCAGAGTAAGAGATTATGATTAATACAATTATATTAGTTTCCAGAAGTTTTTACAACTGCACTGCAGTAAGAGTAATACACTTGACCAGTGAGGTGTTGGCAATGGACGACGATGCCGTGTATTTTCACTGAAGAAGGGTAATATCGTTACCTAACAGCTAAAGCCAAGTCGGTCCTAAATATAGTCATATAATGGATGGCGCGAACAGACCACAAGCTATTGATTTCGGATTGTGGTATGGGATGGTGGCTTTTGTCGAGAAGATTATAGTGTTCAACCTCCACCTTCCCATATTCTCTAGTTCTCTAACATTCTCCTACGTATACCATTTATTCTCTACATCTCTCTCTCTCTCTTTCTGTCTGACTCTTTGTATATGTAATATATATCTTGGTTTCTCTGGTTTCCTTTTCCATTCCCAACCTCTTCGGCATCTGCCATCACCCTTGGTTTCACCTCCATTCCACTTTACTACGCTCCACTTCGCAAAGCCAGGTCTCGAAACCAAGGGACTGTAATTGCCTCGTGTAAACTTGTCGTCGGGAACTTTTGTTCCGGCCGATTGGATACTGTCTTGGACGAGAGCGCCCGCGAGAACCCACTCCCGGAAATGGTGGCGACTTCCGTAAAAGTTGAGCCGCGAAGAGAATTGCCGAACGTGCCAGGGCAAATTCCCTTCTGCGCGCTCCTCTCCCATTCTGTATCCTCCATCGAGAAATATCTTCTGTAAGAACTTCTTTCTTTTTTATTATTTCACTACTTTTCTCTCTCTCTCTCTCTCTCTCTCTCTCTCTCTCTCTCTCTCTCAGAATCTCTCATAATTGTTTCAATACCATTAGCATCGATTAGGTAAGTGGATTTCGCCCGAATTATCCGCAATTCAAAATGATTATTTAAAACCAATCGAATACCCGTTCGATATAAACCGTTATATTGTTCCACTCATAAATTATCGTGAAACGTCATAACGATCTTTTTAATACCGGTACTTTAATCAGAACTGGTATATTAAATATCATCCAGTGATATAAAAAAAAAAATTAATCGCCACATCGAAAATTCTGGTTTACATCGATCCAGTCTGGCATCGCTTCATCTCTCTATTAGGAAAGAGGTTGATGCACCGTGCGAGGGCCCATTGTCTTGAATTTATGGCCTATTTCTCGACGATAACCAGGGGAATAGCACGTTAACGCAACTAACTAGGGTGTAGGCGGGTGTAGAAGAGAATATGATGATGTGCAGTAGCGAAGAGAAGTATTAATAGAGTTCAATCTGCAGGTTGCATTTAGCAGAAACGAAGGTTATCTTAATATCTCTATCAACCCCCTAGAGAAGATGTGAATAAACTTTTTAAATCCAACGCGAATTAAGAAGGGACGATGCGATGCTCCTGAGGATTCTAAAAATATTGGATACCTATATAAATAAAGTAAGGGGTGTTGCATTTCTCTGGACATTCTGATATCTCAAAACTCGTTAACGAACTGTTTTTTTTTTTTTTTTTTTTTTTTTCCTTTTACATCAAAAGCATTATCTCCCCACACCGGATCCTGGTAATTGACTGATCTATAGGCACTGACGTAGAAGTTTCATCAGCATCCCATCAGGACCTTACTCCATGTCCAATCAGGAATCCCCGTAACCCGATACGATTGGGCTAACGCAACAATAAACAAAAGGGGTTCTCGAGTAAACTCGTAGCAACTTCCCTGGAACGTGTCGCTGTAAGCGAAAACCTGCGTAAACACCTGAGAACCTTTCACGCGCGCGTATGTTGTTTATCGAGCTGATCGATAAATATACGCCAAGTGGATTTAACACTGAATTCACACCACGTTTCCCTCGTATACCTCATTTCACGTAAGAGCATTCGAATCTGTTATTCTTAGCACTGTACTTAGGAAATAGGACTTATCCTCAGTAAACTTTAAGTTACCAGCAATAAATACCTATTTATTGACTCGCACCTTGCCAATTTGCTAAACCCATTGCTATACTTTCTTCGACTGTGAATTAATTATAATCTTCATTAGAGAAATGAATCTAGGCAGAGATCGTATTCAAACGAATCATCTCGTTCGACTTGAATGTCCGTTCTGGATGATAGATGCGTACAAGTCCTGTCAGGATCACTGGGGGTTAAATATCGTATCCCTAATCAAATCCTGTTAGTATGTCCAACCAAAGTAGGACTTCTATAAGAGACACAAACTATAGCGTGGGGGAAGTTTAAGGTCGCGCATAGAAAGCCAACGATTATAGCCCAGCCAAAAAAAAACAATAAATCACTAGGCATAAGCGTATATAAGCGTATATACGCTTATGCCTAGTGATTTATTCTGTTTTTTATTTTTCATTCTTTTTTATACTGGCATATACTGAATATCTATAGGAGAATAAAATTTTATCGAATTCATGAATTAATGCATGTTTTTAATAAATAATAAAGATCCGTGTGACATAGTCGTAACGCATGTCGTTCTGTTGTATTTATTTATTTACTCTTGAATCAGGCGCAGCGTGCAGGCCAACCGCAAACACAGTTGAAACACGTCGTGAAATGGATGATTTTACACGTTTCCTACTCTGAGTATTATAATCTGTTTGGATTCAATGGTCTCGTTTCCATGTCAACTGACGAGGAAGAATCACTATGAAATCCCATTTCGTCCAGCTGGATGGAGTAGATACGTTCAATTTGGTCAGTTAGGATAAATAGAGTATGACCTATTAGAGTTCAGCTCGCTTACTATTTCCTGAGGCTGAATCCTATTAGGCGTATACAATATAGGTATATTCATGTGGAATATAGTGGATGCGGATAGTACGTGCATTGGTGACTAGAGAGAACCTGGTATATCTATATATATATATATCTGTCTAACTATGGTACAGATATATATTCTTACTCTAATGAAGCATTATATTAGTTCCTGTCTTCTGCAGTCTAATGTTTCCCATAACGGTACCTATTATTATTATCAATATATTGTTATCGCTATAGTATATTCCATTAATATCCATTCGAGAAAAATAGGATAAATAAGTATTTATTCAGGATTAAACTTGGTCCGTTTCAGGGTCTCGAGAGCACGGCAGGTTATCTTTCAGAATGACGAGCTTAAGTAACCCGTCCGTTACAGCAAACGCTGATTTATTAAAGTACGCGCGATAAAATCCACGCTCCGAGGCTCCCCTGCTGGGCCCCGCTTACATTAGCTATACCTAAGGGACGAAGAGTTATTTCCCAGAGCAATCTTATTGATTGAAGATTTGTTCCTCTTTATCTATCTCTTTCTCTTTGTCCTCCTTTATCCTTGCCGTTTTTGTCTTGGCTGCTTACAATCTCGGTATCCATTTTGAAAATTCGATTTCACTCAATACCACTGTCTATGATTACTCTTTTAAGACCACTCTTGAAAATGAAAAATCACGTGACGGCCGATGGGTTCGAAGTTAAATGTATGCTATGTAGGTAAGAGGGTTCATTGTGAAAGCCGACATGCGAGTACGCAAAGTGATATCCCTAGGATTCCCTATAAGGACGCAAAAAAAAAAACTAATAAATGAATCCTTATTTTAGGATATTTGTGGGATGTTTTTTTATTTCCTAGAAAGATTTTCGGTTTCTCATATTGGTAACTTTTAGACTCGTATATGTAATATGTATGTACTGCATACATGCTTCGGACATGTAACTAGATGGACATCTGGGAAAATGCGAGAAAGCTCTAGGCAATCATGTCAAATGGTATTAATCAGGGATGTATTTTGATCTTATCGATAGAAACGCGAAGGCCCGCATAGTCAGTTTGGTAGATATATGTTGCCAGCACTGGGAAAAATCTCTTTAGCTCTCTAACAAGATTTATTGCAGTCGCGTATCTCCGTATAGCTGTGCATGACAGGAACTCGATAAAGTGCCTGTGTAATAAACAGGGCAAACGCAAATTTATACGGACCAGTCTGGTTGGTAGGACTGCTTGCCAGTACTGGCAATGCTACGTAATACAACATGACACTCTCTCTCCTCGCAATTACTTTGATTATTTCAAGTTTCGTTGTACAGACTTCCGGTAGGGACTTCGGAGTCATTTAGAGTTCCATTGTGTATTATAAGGGGTTGCGCGGTAACGAGGTACGCGTGTCCGATTGGGAAATAAAAATTCTCTAGGTATGAGATACCAACGTTAAGAAATCCTAATGATAACTTAGAATGATTATCGAGAAAAAGAATTCGTGCTTTTTGGATGATCTACCACTTTTCCTTAGGACACGATTCCTGGCAATTCTTATACAGTATTCTTCCTATCCCTTCGTTATCAGGCACTTCGTCGTCCCTGTGGCTTCGTGACTGCTCAAGCCGATAATAATAACGGATAACGACTCTGTGCTATCGGGACAGGACACGAAATCTTAGTACGATAGTATTTTTGCAAGTTAAAGATTCTGGAATAAGGGTGACTGTGATACAGGAGGTGACTATACGGAAAGCTGACAGAAGAAGAAGAATTCACCTACATATAGCAATGCTTTAAAGAGATACGCAAACTACACGTGGATTTCCTGTCTGGCGATCTAGCAGCTATATCCCCTGGGTTTTCTTACTTGGACGGCTTGCAAATAGACAAATAGTTAAAGCCATTTGCAGAAAGAGGCATGTCTGACTTTATTCGAGTGTACCTACTTCTCTTTCTCTCTCTCTCTCTTTCATTGGCTCTAACGTAGAATATCTTCCGGTCTTGGAGATGCTCTCTTTCTTCCTTACAGATCGAGGCGACGGGCCGTCCTAACGTAATTTACTTGCAAAGTGCGACAATATAAAGCAAGCGATGTCAGCTAGCGCGACGTCGACCACTATGGCGAATGCCATATAAAATAGGAGTTACAAGAAGAGCGACAGAGACGGGACGAATATGTAGGAGGAAACGGTGAAAGAATACCGAGAGAAATAATGACAATAATAGCTCGAGAAAATATCGCTGTCTTGGAATAACCTGAGGGGGGTCACGTATCGCTGAGGCAGAAATCGCTCCGTTGCTAGTATAAACGCTTTGCGTGGAAGAATAAATGGGAAGCCCGAGGACTGCTGTGTAGCTTTGCTGAGAGTTTAGCTTTTTATTAACGAAAAACTGTAAGCCAAGCCTTTAAAGTGCACACAGCTGACTAAGAAAAATGCACGTATATTCCACGGTTAGGAGATACGCGACGGTGTTTGCTTGTAACAGCTTTCTTTGTTGAAGAAAAAAATAATACAAAAATTGACGTAAAAAAATAGCAAAGGAAAGACCATAAATAATTAGAGAGCCTTTTAGAAAAATAAATATTATATCCTTATGTATAAAAATGTTCTATTACAGGTACGTAACTTGTAGTTGGTATTGTTCATTTTTCTTATCCACTCCTACTGTGTCTTTTCTCCCACTAAATGAAGCCGATCAATACGATTTATAATTCAAATAGTTTCTTCGGTATGACACAAACTATATATTACGTAACGTAAGTGTATATACGCGCAGAGTTTACATGCACGATCTGAACTTCTATAGAATCATCAAGTATAGCTTTTCCACTGTTCAGGCTTCATACCGTCGTACTGGTAATTTAATACTGTAGTACATTTCTATGGGAAAGTTTTAGAGACGTCTTATATGCATTCATATGTTCAACTACCCCTGATACAGTTGGTAGTATTTACCAGTGACAGTTCCTAACCCTGATAGGTTGGTTGGCACGTGACTAACCTTCCTGAAATGATATTCATGAACTACCAAGCAGTCTTGGCTCTTCTAGTGTGTCTATAAAGTTTCCAAGGGAGCGTCTGTCGTCCGACTACAACGTTCGACTTCGGTTCTTGAGTTTACACTTGCAAAGCTTTTATCCATGTAGATAAGCAACGTCTTTGAACATACCAGGACCCCTTTTTCTATTCACCATTTTTTATTTCTTTCTTATTCTTCATGCAACTTTCGCCTTTTTTTTTTTTTTTCTTGTTTCAAGCTTCTCACTTACTTCATACATACATTCGGCGAAACGATCTTCCGTTATACACGTGACAATACTGTTCTTCCTGGAGTCGTTGGGATTCTGGAGTTTTCTCAGACAGCATCTCTCGAAGTAAGGATCATAATGGATGCTTGGTAATCATCTGCATGAGATAGAGAGAGAGAGAAAGAGAGAATTAACCTGGGACCACTACTACCAAGAACCGAAGGTTCACTGATATGGCGCGGGGCAACGTACCCGTAAACTCGTCTGGACGATTTATATTCTGGAATTTTTTAATACGAAACTTTGTAATGCCCAACGTTAGTAGCGGTCCAGGGTATTTATTAGGTCAGAGTTTTATTATGAAACTTTCGAGGGGTGCCCGGGTTCTGCTGCGTACAGCCACATGGAAAACCTGTACTGCTGTCGGAGTGAAGGAGTGGGTTTTAGGGACGCAGAATGAGCGAGCAGAAAAGAGAAGCAGGGTAAAGAAAGGAAAAGAGTAGGGAAGGGAAGAGAGGGGGAGAATACGAAGGCCAATGAGGGGAAAGAGTACGCTTGATTTATTTTCCTAATTTTTACAGCTCAAGCGGTATCCTCACCCAGGCGAGACGCTACGTCCTACCCACCCTACATTAACATTAAATGTTAATCATGATTCTGATTGTCGTTATTAACATCGCTACTAGCCCCTTTTTAGTACTGCAAGAATTTGAACGACTTCAAGTATCCACTCACAGTCAGACTTTTATCGAAATTTGAAAAACAAAACCAACTATCTGCTCCTAACTAAATTGAAACTTTTTAGGAATCACGATTATTATGTAAAATTATTTCACAGCTATTAGCAGTTAAAAACAACGTCGATAAACTCTCGAATTAAAAAACGAATAATTTCGTGGCTGTATCAACGTTATTTATAAATATGATAACAAATCAAAGAGTTAGAGAGACATTTATCAAGTCAGAAAAATTAGAATTTCCCTATAAATAAATACAGCAGATAGCATTAGCAGTTATATCATGGAAATATTCGATTCAATTCCATACGATTTTCTAGGCGTTTGAAAATCTCCGTTTAAAACGGATATCTTGAACGACCTGACGTCGTAACAAGAAACTCTTAAGATCGTAGTTAAGATCAGCTTTTGGTTAGAAACTTTCTTAAGGTTGATACCAGTACCAAGTCAGCCAGCCAGTTAGTTCCAGAAATGTTCATCGTTCCAGTAATGCAAAACCGTGAATGTAAATAGTACAGCGTCCCACGTTACGATTGGAATATCGAGTGCCGTTAGAGTGTAAGTTCTACTACGCTTTGGTAAAATTGTTCGTAGGAAAATGGCGACATTATCGGATACCTCAATTACACGGAGATTTGGCTATCGTCCTCTGGCAAATTCACTAGAGCACCGCATCGTCTTTCGCGCTGCATTTCCTTCTACGGAGACTCGCACGACTTTCTGCTTTTCCATAGATTACATATATCTCGTGAAAATGAAACTTTATCCCAGAAAACTTAACCATGAAACTTGACTAAGTTTAATACGGCCTTTCCGGCTCGTCTCAGACGGGTGAACCGATAATAAACGCTCTCTTGATATTTTCAAAGTACACCTTATGGCTGTTGAACAGAGTGCCAAAGGCCAGCCAGTAGAGTGCCCATTAAAGGACAGTATCCCACCACACCTTATATGCCTATAACTATATAGAAACGTGTATAGAATCCCAATACAGTTAAGGTGGAAAATACACAGAAGCACGTTTGGGTATCACAGCAGTAATGGTAATGTTCGTTGGTAGCATGGAAGCAGCTGGCGTCAGTAATAAGGGTGTAGAAAGTAGACGTAATACCGGATGGTTGGAAGTGACGAAAAAAGGCGGAGAAACAAGTAATTTGACCAGACAATTTTCAGCAGTGACCTTTGTGGGTCTTAGCCAAGGAGTTATTAAATGTTTTCAGAAGATAACGATCAGACCATAGTACAATGTAGTGTGGTGAAGAAATGTGTAGGTATGGTCTAACGCATAGAGTGTATAACAAATAGAGAGAAAATATCTACTTCTATTTATTATTACGTCATTCAGGGTTTACCTTTGGGTTGGGACCAACGTTGTTTTCGGCTGGAGTTTAATTTGCCGTGGTGGTTTCCCGGAAGTGGGAAATGGGTACCGGTAGAGGTAGTATTAGTATCGGAAGGAGTGGAATAACAAAGAGATGGTCAGATCGAAGTGTAAAACGTATCAGAAGTTTAATAGAGCTTCAGACCCTCAAAAACGTAAGCTCTCTTAAGCGCCTTCGAATGGAGGCTGCGAGTCTGGACCAACCGGGAGTAGAGAGTAAGTAGGAGGGCCATCGGAAATCTGCTCGAAGTAGGCAGTGGCCGTTGCCCAAGAGAAATTAGCTGGTCGGTAGGATTAGCGGCAAGCCAGGGGCTGCTGCTTCCAGGTACAAAACATTTCCAATCAAACAGCGATAAAGCTTCCAATTTTCCATCGCTAAAAGGAAACCGATAAAAGCTTCTACCGAGCTTAAACTCTTACGGTTCACCCCTTGCAGTCTTTCTCTTTCTCTCTCTTTCGCTCGACGTTACTGGCTGATTCTCTCTAGTTCGTTCTCTTTCTAGACTCTACTCCTGTTTCGCTTCGTCCTAACCACAAGCACGCCACGTCGTAAACGCGTGGAACAGCATCCTCGAATTATCCGGCTTCTTTCTGTTTTTTTTTTTCGTCTTTCGAATCAACGAGAAAATACTGGACCGTTTTGTGCGATTGAATGCAGATCATTTGTTCGGCATAATTGTATCGGGTCAGTGTATATATATATATATATATATATATCTCTTTAGAATGGTTTTTTTTTCTGTTGATTTAGTTCGGTAGCATTACGGCTTTTAGAAATTCTTATTCGGATAAAGTACGTAAAATGAAAAATTCGTAACACATCTGTGTACCAGTATTTTTTTGTTCGGAAATCAATCTTTCAGGAGTTTTAGTGA
The DNA here is from genome assembly GCA_031001745.1 of Hartigia nigra. Lineage (NCBI taxonomy): Eukaryota > Metazoa > Arthropoda > Insecta > Hymenoptera > Cephidae > Hartigia > Hartigia nigra. The sequence goes on from JARPRG010000409.1 coordinate 699,327, forward strand.
AAAGATAAAAGGTGCACAGGGAATCATACTCTTGGTTAGGTTTAGAAGTCTCGACAGAAAAAAAAAATATATAAAACGGAAATGGTAGGTAAATGGAAGTGGAATGACGTTCTTGGGATTTTGGCGAGGTAAAGCTTTCAAGGTCCAAAGGCAAAAAATCACGAAACCATAGTCAAGACTGTGTGTGGTAGGATGTATTAAGAGTAGAGGTCGACGCTTGTATAGATGCCATGCCACCCCTAGTAACCATCCCTTTTCAGCAATTGCATTGTCACCGACTTTTTACCCCTCCCTGGGTCCACTGCGCGTTCCACTCGATATCAGTTTGTCGCAAAACCCAGTCACTATAGGAAAAAAAGGATGAAAATCGGAACCCAAAAAAGTATTTTAAATTTGGTCCACTTCCTCTATTCTTAAGTAAAATTCAACTCCTAAAAAACTAGGAAGGAAAGGCGTACCATGCCAGAACACAGACACAAGAACTTTTGCATTACCGTAACAGCGCCTCGTGATGGTTGATTTTCCGCTTTCTACCTATTTTCGTATATCCCATCACGCGCCATGTAAAAAGAACTACGAGATCCAATTTAACGTGGATAGCATAGGGGGGGTGGTTTACGGGGTTTCCCCAGGGTGCCATAGGTCACGACGTCCGAAAGGACGTCGTGGGATGCAAATTGCAAATGCGCTCTGATGGTTTCCAAGAGCGTCGGATGCGGGGGATTTTTTATCTAAGTAGAAAATATATGTCCGGTCTTCGTACGAACCGTGCACCACCTGGATGACGATGTCGAATTCAAATTTCATATAATCCAATTTTGCAGTGCGTGCGATTTGCAAATTCGAGGAGTCGTTATCGGAATTATCGTTCGTTGCAGTGAATCCATTGACACGTGCTTGTCCAGTATAGAGGCTGCACACGTGTATTCGCATTGGATAATACTGCAACCGTACGGTGTACTGCAACACGGGCATCCCTATACTATATACATAGAACACCTCCAGAATCCTCGGGGGTGTCATCGTCCTCCTATCTAAACGGCTATCTTGGCCCACTTTGCGTGCACCGATTGCTTCGATTACGCAAGAATAACGATCCTTGATGTCCCAGGATAATTCGAGCCCGAATACTGCCTCAATATAGAGATGCTCATTTCTATTACTGCAATTTTTGTTGGTATCCCGGGGTGGTTTTATAAGTAAAACGAAATCTTCGTACAAACTCCAGTTATATTCATGGAGTTACGTATAACTCTGATATTAAGGGATAATCTCTCAGCAGGGTTTAGCTCGTATTTAATTGGACCAAAGATAATAGGCTGTGTGATGTATGTACTTGTGCTATAGAGGGATGAAAAAAGTCTTAATGAAACGAGTGTAAAAAAAAGATGCCTGGAGTCAAGGTACAGTATAGGGATGATTTTTAAATACGTTGCGAAATATGAAGCGGCGGATAAATGGAAAAAGGGCTTGGAAGGGATGTTTAAGGGCTGCCTCCTATAAATGTAATAAGGGGTGGGCATTTTTCATTTTTCAGTCTCGATGTGTATTAATTATCGCGGTGTATATTTTTTAAGTCTGTTTTGCATTGGGAACTCACATCGCATATTGACCTTTACTCAAAATCACCCCTTGACTCTAAGGGATGACGGCTTGAGAGTCTTAGATGATTGTACAGACAACCCCCCGCTCCCCCCATATCAATGAAAATTCATGGACAGAAGACTCATTTAAAGCTCATGAACGAAATTTGATCCTGTAAAACAGGCGGCCATAACTGTAATTAGTATAAAGTAATAACAGCTACGCCGAGAAAATGAAAATCCGATGACGACCGAGCACGATATTTTTCCCCATGCCCCTTTCCCTCTATCAAATTACATCCATTAAATTATTATCAGAGCACGATTAAGGGTGGAAGAAATATAGTTGATATAGATTAGGTACTTACCAGCTGTGAATGTCAAGAAGCCACCCTAAGAGACAATGAAAAAGTGCAGACGCCACCGTATTGGAGAAATTGTCATGTCGGCATCTTGAATAAATTTCACTTATTGCAACATGACTTTTATTATAACAAAAGAATTGAAACTAATTATTTTACGGTTCAAGTCATTCCTGTTATGCTAATGAGTACGGTAATGTCTTCCTGGTATAATAATAATTGCTTTCTAAGGATATAGTTAGTTTCCAATTACATAGATACTGCAACTATTCTATGCACGTCATTACTGTACCTAGATATCTGAAGTTCCAGTCTATTTCTCCAGCGAGTAATGCTTGAATCACAACACGCGTCTATTGGGCTAGAATCCACTGAGGGAAGTTTCCACAATCTGGTGATACTAATGAAATGCTTTTGTACGCTTGCGGGAAGGCACCATTTGCAATCTGCATACTAATATCTCACACGTTTCGTATTAAACGAAATCTGGCCCACGGGCTTTCAACGTCCTATATGAGTTCGACAGAGTTCACGAAGCTTAGAATTTTTTTATTCTTCGAGATATATATCTATATACTTATAATACATAGGCGTAGTTAATTTAAAAGAATTCTAGAAGGACATTCAATTTGGCTGACGAGTGTTTACTCGTACCTAGTATCATTTATCTCATAAATTGAACTCGCCTCGACTCTTCGAGATTCTATCTCATCCTGAAGTGTTTCGAAGTGGAAAGAAGTTAATGGGTTTTCCACGCGGTCGTAGACTGGCCGTGAAACTCTTGAAAACTCGAAGCCAATTTTCCAAGCGTCGTTATCCTCGCGGACCATTAGACAAACGCCACTATGTCTTCTCGCGCGACGATTGTAAAACCACAAAATGAAGACGAAGATTGAATTGTCCCCTAGAATTGCCGCCCTAGGATTGGCTAGATATGTATTTCCCGGACTAGGAAAGTTCACCTCGATATCGCTTGGCACATTAAGCGGCCATGTTGGCTGCCAGTTGGCTACGTGCCAACTGCATATATGGGCTACGGGTATAGCTGAAGGGCGGTACCGACGCTTTTTGGGGGTTGGCAGGTCTGGAGATGGGGATTTGTTCCAGATCTGCCAGACTGTCAACGTTTCGTTCCTAGTAGTGCTGCCTCCCATGTTAAATCAATAATTCCTAAGGGTTGTTTTTTTCCATTTTGTCAGATTATATTATGTTGAATACAAAAATTCCCTAGGCACTTTCCACACTTGGGTATTCATTCTGTGTCTTCTGAAAATTCCTATTGAAATTACATTAAATTTTTAACCCTTGCAGCAACAATTTATAGAATTGTCGAGGAAGGGAATATCTATGAATGAAATCTCTTGAAAACAAGCTATGCGTCTATTTAAGATTATGGATCTGTTGTCAGCCGAGAGTATAGCCGATTAACCCAGAAAGCCTGTTTGTAAAGGTGTGCCAAAGGGAAGAAAGAGATAGGAGAGGCCGAAGAGAGTGAAAGAGCTAGATAGATCTGGAACGATGATACCCGGAGTATTAAATTTCAGCAACCCTTTTCACATGTCTACACGGCATTTGAGTAACGAGAGTACCAACATGCCATCCAACTACCCTCTACACGTCCCTTATGAGACAAGATTGAAAAACAATGCAATATGTGGGTACCCTCTCGAAGTCAACCCTTTGGTCGAGAAACGTACCCCAGAGAAAGGGAATGTGATCCTTTCTCTCTAATAAAGATCCTATCACCCTACGTTTCCAGATATCATTTGCATAACAGTTACTAAGCAAGTAAAATGATTCGTTTTATTATATGCTTACATACTACCCCTATGCCAGGCATTTCCACGTACGTTGGTATTATTAAACGAGAACTTTATAGGACCGCCTGGATTTAACTAGTAAATGGCCGGCGAGAATAAAGTGGCAAAAAAAGTGCAAACTCACCCTTATTCCGTACCACAGTATATATATTGCGTTTAAAAATCTGCTTGGTAATCTCGAAAATTACTTTGACCTATCTTGTTTTTTTTTATAAAATAAGATAGGTCAGTCTACTTTCCATAGTATGATGCAGTATGGGGTTTATGTTGCAGTGAGTGTATTCAAGTGCATATTTAGCAAAATAGCACAGAGACTGTTCTAAATATTCTGCAGAGCGAGATGCCATTAAGTACGTACTTCCTTGGGTGGTTGAGGAACGGTAAGGGTGGTCTACCCTTTAAGCCAGTCTGTACAATAGTATTCGGGGTAGCAGGAGAACGTTGGAACATTGGAACGGAATGGGAACTATAAATCTAAACCTGCAACGTCCATGTTTTGCGCATTCGGTTGGCTACCGTCCATAAATTCACTCTGTATCCTAGATTCCTAAGGGAGTAACGTCTTGACGGGGTAGTTTGATTTTTCCCTATTTTTTTTTCATCTTCCTTTCCATTTTTCTTTAACCGATCAATCTCTGCTTTTTTATTAATCAAAATTGGGTCAGATTACAATATAGATGTATTCGATAGCACCTGATATTTTCTCGACATTACTTATAAAAATGTATGATTTGAAAGCTGTTACTTTCTTAATAAATATTATTTTACCCCATTTACATCCTAAGGCTGTTACTTATGTATTTATGATAGTTGTATTATGCAATCGATGTTATGTATTTTTTATCATGATGACAAATCATCAAATATGACTACCCACATTACGAATGACATTTGACATATGCTGGAAATGCCCGGCACTGTTAAAATATCAATACGACCATTAACTCTGCATGTCCTTAACTCATATGTTACGTGATGATAATCATCGGCTTATCTCGTGTCACAGACGCAGAATGAAAAATTGGCGAAAATCATTTAACTGGTTAACATAATATTAGTGGTAACGATCGAGATGAGACATTTAATTAATTTACATAAAAATATGATATTTACTATGTGGTACGTTATTTTTCTTTTTTTTCTTTTGTAGAAATTGTTTATTTTTTTCAATAAAATTTTCGTGTCAGATTTCAGGAAGATCGAACATTTCTGGGTATTTCTTGCATTAGTTTCCGGTTTGGAAACGTACGGCTGGCCAATAGTCGAGTTCGCAAAGCGACCAATCAGAGCGAAAAGAAAATGACGACGATCCCGAAATTTATGGCGCTATGTGTCCTGTCCTGCCGATCCTATTTCACGAATATATTCCCGCAAAGGAATATTCGTAACGCTGTGTCGTTTTACTAACAAATTTATATGCAAAAGTGGTTCCAATACGAAAAAAAGCTTTGGCGAGAAGTCGATGGCGGGAGCTCGATTCTAATTGTATCCACTGATTTTTCATACTCTCTTCTTTAATTATATTCTCGTCAAATCCATATTTCTTGATTTCCTGCGACTGACCGCTATCTTGTTCAGAGAAGCATATCATATAAGCATAGAATTTAGTCACATCCCTTCTTCACGTGTTGGCACGAGGTGATCCTGTTAATTGTTTCAATTTAATTAAAGCCCGGAAATATTTTCATTATCTTAAGAGATCGTGAAGCTGTTGGGAACTAGTATTTGTCCCCTATGTATAGATACCTGGAGTAAGAGGATACCGCCGACGTCGTCGTCGAGGTATCGCGGACTTATTGAAATGCGCAAGAGCGTCAATGTCTTCCGAGCAATTTAATTCCGGTAATGCGAAACACCGGGCAGGAAGTGCCTACAGATTTTATAGTGTCGCATTGATGCTGGAAATTGCATTTGAAATTGTAATTTTTTTTTTATATCTCCAACAAGTATCAAACCTATTTATCCTTAGTACTTGAGCTGCACAGAGTCCTTAGAATTGTCAGTTCCCACTTTCAATCTCACATGGAAATGTTTCGTATCGCCGTAAAACTCCGCTACTCTCGTTCGTACTCCCATTGAACAATTTACAAGTCTTATATAAATATATATATATATATATATAGTATATGTATATCCAAAAAGATCGTCCTTTTCTTTTATTCTTTTTCCAGAATTTACCGTGAGAATTCGTCTCTTTCTATACGTGAATTCTCTCCCTCTCTCTCTCTCTCTCTCTCTTTCGGTTTCATTCTACAACCTACTTCTTCCATGTCTTTTCGTTCTTGCTCTATTCACATTTACCTTCCATCTTACGCTATTAACCGCCACGAGAGATCCCACTCTTATGCTCTTACAAGCTTTCCAGGCAAATTGAGAGTCCCTCCGACAGGATAAATCCCACTGACTGACAACGCTTAGATTCGCATTTTGACGTAAATTTTCAATTTAATTCCACCTCGAAAATTTTGTCTGCATCTGACACGATGTCACACAGGAGAAGAGGAGCTCATGCTGAGAGAAGAGTTAAGGAAAATTACCAACATTAGAGATAAACGCGGCAGTCAACCAAGTCCCCGACCAACATTACGGACCATAGCGTCACATATATATATACCACTGTCACATATATATATATATTTTAAAGTCAACGCGGAACGATACTGGGAATACATGAGAATGATAAGATAAAGCCAGCTTTTACACTGTTTCCCCGTCCTTTCGCGAATTAACATACCGTCTTACGGAAGTTCATAACTGCTAATGCCAAAGTCATTCGCCACAAGTACCTACCACAATATACCTACTTACAACTCGTTCAATTAGTCTGAAGGACCACGTGATTTATTTTATTTTTTTAATCTCACAGCTGACTTCGTTCCTTTATCTCCGCGAGGAAGAAAAGAATATTCATTTCATGGAAATTCAGACAAGAAAAGATATCAAAGGAAGGAACAAAGGATTGTACATGCTCATCGAGTGAATGCGTTTGTTAACAACCCCATTTAACTAGGGGTTGCGTATAAAGGCAAAGAGAGACAAAAATAAAGGACGTAAAACGCAACGTTAAGAACGAATACTTGTTTCCATATAATTTTTAGCTACTTTTCTACACTGGTATTGGTGGAAATTATAGAGGGAATACTTTTCTCTAGATTTATCGTCATCCGACGTCGGAACGGGACGATCATATTTACACGGTAATTAATTCACCTTAAGTGAAGTCTTCGTAGAACGAACACGAACGGTAACCAAAAATCAACCACCATGAGAACCTCTGGTGATTTAACGTCGATTCGATCGTCGACGTAAAGACGTAAATATCAACGTCTTTCACGTAACAGATATTATTTACTAGTCGTTACGAAGTATAAAAAAGGAATTATTAATAATAAAATTCAGTCGGATGACTATCCGAAAGACATTATCGTCGCGTGCGAACGGATCTTAATTCTTTGTCGCTACAAATTGCTGTTGGTTTTATTTTTCATAAACACGCTTGACAATATTGATATTCATGCTCCATAAACCCCGCTTCTCGTAGGGAACAACTAGCTTTGGCTTCCAGTTTCCAGAATCTAGTGTACATTCATCATGTCCACATGTCCTTTACTATCCAGCAGGAACGTTCTGGCAAGCTCTAAATCAAATACACGCTTACACACACGTGCTAGTACGCATGCGCCACTGACCGTAACGGCAAATGGAATTTTACACGCGGCATGGCATTCGCTTCGATTTCCTTCAGGCGAATACGAATCTGATGTTTACAGCGTCGCTGAGTGTATTTACCTTTATTTCCTTATCGCTGATCGACGAGCTAGAAGAAACAATAGGGTACACAAGGATATATCAAAAAGTCTGCCAGGTATTGATTATCTAAGAAAATTAATTTAATTCTTGAAATTTCAGCCCCCTTAAATTTCAATGACCTAATGACCCTTGTACCTGAAACAACCTATATATAAAGTCCATTTTTAGTATGCATAGAATTCACGGATATATCGATACCCAACATCCTAAATCCCATAGCGACATCCATCCCCTGTGTCTTAGGATGACACAGGAAGGAAAGTAGCCTACGGTTGACGAAGGGTAAGGCTTTACGAGAACGTTTTATGGGAACTTGACGTTATGGTTCCGCGCGAGGGCTTCACCGAGTAGGAAGTGGAATGGCTAAGAGATAGAAGGAGCGAAAAAAAAGTGGCAAACAACTCACCCGTCCTCGTTTTATCGTCCAACCGTTTCTAACTTACCGCCCAAGCCGACAATTGTCTTTTTATATTCGAAATGTGCGAGAGGACCCATTGCAGCTGAGGTGGGTCTGCTCCCAATGCTTAATCGTAAGGATGACTCGTCGTCCTGGGGAATCTCTTTGCTTTTTATTGCGGGGACATCCTACAGGGTGAAACTGCCATTTTCCAACCCTACGAGACACACCATGCTTAACAAGAGGATACCATCCGCTGTTCTGCCTAATTGGTATTCTATCGGGAACTGCGCTCACCTATGGTAGTCCTCAGAGTCAGATAAGAGCTTAAAGGTCACCTAGACTATTTAAACGACCCTTATTACATTGAAGGGCGTTACGTGATTATCGCTCATTAAATATACATTGATTGTTTTACTTTGATATAAAATCTGCGATACGGCCTGGTTCAGTTTGCTTGTGACTATTGCTTTGCATTAAATTTCTGATTGCGTCATGAAAACAACGGAAATGATCCAAATTGACTACGCCCATTCAAAGTTTGTCGCAGTTTCATGAATGCTTCGCATAAAACGCCTATTTGCCATTTACAACAGACGCGATGCCATAACCTGTACAGTACCTCTCACCAGCTAGTTTACTATATACAACTTGCTATACGTATACTATAGTCGATATCCTCCTAGTATAAACAGAGGACTATAGTACTATTTTTTTTTCTATATTTTAAAACACGCCGTGTACATTTGTCAGGGAAAGGATTCAGTTCTGATTTTCATGAAGGACTGTACCGACAGGTGTCAGATCTGTCGCATTGTATGAAGCGAGAAAACATAGAAAATCCATTTTACTCCATTTATGCCTATTGTCATTTACAAGTACAAATCCTCTTAGTATTAATTAGCAGAATGTTAATTTGTGACAGAAAAGGATAGTGTGAGTTTGTAAAAATAATGGGATTTTCGGTATCCTTTAGTTCCTAGGGATATTTAACGGATCGATGAGTAGCCTCGTACGGGTGGTACTGAATGTTTCGTTCTAATGGATGGAATTTGTGGTTCCACACGGCTACGGGCATCCCTCATTCTAATTCAACGCCACGATCGTTGCATTATCCCGTTACTCGTATTATCCTCGGCAGTGGATTCGCGTGGATACAAATCCCGACATCCTCCATAAATAATAATCAAGTGAGCACTCTTCAATTCGCGTTAATGCGATTCGATTAATGTGAAAACACAGTAATTTTTAAGCGGCAGTTTTATGTAATATTTATCTATAGCAAATCCAAAGAGAACGCTCTCGTTAATTAACTGTAATAATAATTAAAGTGATTTACAAAATGAGTGCAACTTTGGTATACCTGTTATCGCAAGAGATGGATAGATGATGGTAGATCATTTGACCGTGATAAGAAAAGTCAAATCAAGCCGACGTTTGATTAATGGTTGAAATTTGTAGCCGTATTTCCGAACAACGATAGCATCTCCTATTCTAATCCAACGACACGATCGTCACATCCGCCGGTTTTCGGATATCCTGAGTGGAATATCAATCAGGCTATCCAACTAGTCCATCCAAAGTCCCTTTCAGTCTAGGAAAATGGCACGAGCCAGGAGGCACCAGGAGAACGTCTTTGCATTTATATTGGTTCCTAGCAGTGGCGGCTTTCTTCTGAGTCTACTGGGAGTGAGAAGAGAATACTTTCTTTTACTTTTAGTCTTGACAAAAAGATGTAAAGAGAAAGAATATAAAAATAGTGTCTTTTGAGCTAAGCTTTTTTTTTAGTTCCATTCATTTGAAGATACTTTCATTTCGCTCAGTTGGTACTGATGCTATGGATGTATGGCATAGGGATATTCAGAACTGGTGCATCACTTGAAGCTAGCGCATCCATTTAATTCCTATAACACAACCATCTTCGCTTGGTAGATTGGCTGTGAATAAATCTCCATATCAATATACGAGATTGCAATGGTGGAATTGTGTATTCGATCATAATTATCAAGTGAACTTAAGAAAGGAAAAAGTAAAATTACGGGGCTTCGCGAAGGTTATAATAATAGATTGCAGTGACAATAGATGTCGGCCACGTCAAAAGTCCATGAAAATTGGACAGAGCCTGGCAGGATACCAGAGCGAGAAGATTGTTTTTTGGAAAAGTGTTTTCTTGCTATCAGAGGATAAGAGGTTAGAAACGCAAGTCGGATACCTACTTACTTTATTCTTTCGCCCTTGTTCGAATTGGAGCGACACTACGCGAGGGTCCAAGTCTCTCTTTTTTTCTTCTTTTACTTTCTCTCCCTCTTTACCCTTCGTTCTCTCTCTCTCTCTCTCTCTCTCTCTCTCTTTCTCTCTCTCTCTCTCTCTCTCTCTCTTACTTTCACGTATGACGCCGTATCCTCTCGCGGGCAACATTTCAAATGTTCACGTTTCTCTTGAGAATAAAAGTAATTTCATTGGGACTTTCAGCGCATTTGGAGTCGTTTAAAATTCTCTGCGCGCTCCGCCCTGAAGTCACGAGGTAGGATGTCCTAGTGGTAAAAGCAGAGAAGACTGGAGTCGGGAAAAGAACAAAAAGGAAAA
>JARPRG010000409.1:709984-731528 GCA_031001745.1 Hartigia nigra
AAAGAGGCTGATTGTGGTAAAGAAGGGAGATTTGTCGTCCACAACTGCGTACCATGCGTAGATCGCATCCGATCTTTTCCTGCGGTTTACGTTACGCATGCCACTGGGGTGAACTTAGCAGGGGATATAAAATTGTAATATTCTCTTTTAAATTTACGATAACATTTCACAAGATAACCCGGTACGTGCTCACCCTCGTTTGGGGTTTTCTGGTTCCTCGACAGTAGATTCACTTGTTCCACCAGCAATGGTCTATTCTTTATATTTCATAAAAATACACCACAAGAGCTTCGCGTCTCACCTATGGTGAGCGCCTCTGGATCTTGAAAACGATTAACGTTTCTTCTTAAAGACCGAATACCCTTTTCTTTGAAATAAAAGATATTAAATACTTAAAGGCATTTTTTTATTTAATTCATTTTCTAATATCCTTATTTTTTAAATCGAATTGTAGGGTTAAGATGACGCAAGACTGCTTTCAGTCTCTGTCGAGAATCTTTTCTTTTTTTTTTTACTATTTACCCCTTGGCTTCCCTTTTTCTTATTATTATTCCCATCTTAATTGTTCCCGGTATAAAGAAGCCTTCCTCGGGCAGGCAGCAATTTAAATTTCACGGCGCACCGACGCTTCACCTTCTAATTGATACTCGTATATTCGAAGTCACTGGGGAGCTCTCTCGTGCCAGGATTAAGTTGAGTATTTTCCCGCGAAACGACGTGGAAGAAAAGTTTGTCGAACTTTAAGAAATATCGAGCAGCTTCGTGTAACTTTGCTGGAAAAGATTTTTTTTTTTTTTTTTTTTTTTTAAGTAAGACGTACACATGTCAGGAACTGTACAAGATAATACTATATATAGCAACGATATTTCTCAAGGATTTCGATATGATAACTGTTTGTATCAATAAAGATAAGATAAGATAAAAGAATGCGAACAATCAGAATATATACTCTCCTTCACCCAATGATTAAGCCTCTAGAGAAGTACACTCGAAAATATCCCTAGACGCGCAAACGTCCAATTGTAAAATTCGTATTATTTCCAGCTCCCAGGAAAACTTTATCGTTTAGAAAGTTTCCAAAGTATCCTGTAATAGTAAAACGAATGATCTTTCTGCAATTGACTATAGTTTCCTTGAAATTCCGAAATTTGTTTCTTTTTCCTCGCAAAGTATTATCCATGCTTATCTAATAGTTAATCGATTATAGTAAGATTTCGTGGATGATCTTATCGCAAGTAATCAACGTTTTCTAATTAGTAGGAGCTTTAGTTAACTCCTGATACAAACTTATAGAACTATACTGTACCTATACACTAATGGCGAGTAACACTCGTGTCTTGGCGAATCTTACTTTGGATCCTAGTGTTACGAGGTCTAACCTACTGTACAGCGTCGTGTCTTTGTCCGTCCAATTTTCTTAAGCCGGCTTTAAGGGAGTTCGCTGTAGCGCTGAGAAAGCTCTAAGGGTGTAAGGGTGCTCCAAGGGGTATAAGAGTTGGTGGCGAGCGTGTCGGAGAGGGCCATGATTGAATCGCGCCAAGTTGCTCCAACTGCCTTAGTCATACGGATACCGCAGAACCCTATTAAGTATGGAACTATAGCTGTTTTAAACTACATTGGTTTCCCGCTTATTCCGAAGTACATTTAACGTTCTATTCTCTGCGTAAACTTTATGACGAAACACCATAAACAATTACCAGCCATACTCTCTGTACGTTATTAGCAAAAAACGTTAAAAACAAGTAGTCGTCTTTGTTTTTAATAATTTTTTTAAATTAAACTAATTAAATTTCATCGCTACTATATTAATAATTTCCTACCACTTTTTCAAGGGTGATCACTGTACTCGATTTATTGCTCAATCGTATCAATTTATAATCAATGGGTATATGTACACAATTCCTTGAACTCTTTACACGTACATTTTTCTAGAATCTGTCAAAGTTTACTGCGCAAATTTTCCTACTGATCTTATTCTTTGATGCTGCGTTTTTTATTTTCAAAGGTATCCAAAAGTTTTTTTTACTATAAAATAAACGTTCTTAAATCACGTAGCATGAAAATGCTTACTGAAAGAATTTGAAAGAAATCTCGTAGAAATACATATATTCTAATCTTACCAAACACATGGATTTGTCATTTGGATTTCTCGTGTATCAAAAAGACGACTGGCTTTTTAATAACACGAGGGAGCCTATAGATCCTTCAACTGAAGTAAATCAAACAGGTCGGAAGTCCCTTTGCAATTTCAAGAGGGCAAACTGAGGAATGCATTGCTTGTTCCATCATTAGAATTTCTATGACTAATCCTGCCTATAGTCCCATGCCTGCAATATATTCGCTACAGGAAAATTGGCACACGTGGCACTCTCTCCCTCTCTCTCTCTCACTCTCACTCTCTCTAGTTACCTCCATACTATTACGAACTTGTACGTGGAGCTTTTGCGATGGAAGAATGACCCGGTCAAAATGAATTAATTACTGCGAGCGTATAGGGTTAGGGCGGCCCTTTTTATCACTCAAAATTTACAGTCGGTGATGGAGGATGCTACGATGCTATATTGCTATATATAGCTATTACATAAGCTCAGTGTATGTTACGTGGTTAGCTCAACGACACACATTTATATCACCTATGGTGCCGCGATGACAAATTACCATCGAAATTACACTCGTAGTAACGAAGTGGGATGCTTCGTCAAATTTTCCCTTTCAAAAAAATGACGTGGCTGCCCTTTCTCGTCAAACATCAATTTTGACATTCGGATAATATGTTTGCCGAATTTCTTCTATAATTTAAGACGTATGATTACTACGTTCCTTTATATTAATAGATATTCGAAGTATCGGATGAAAGATTGACGTGTTCAAATCAGCGGATAATAAATCGAGAAAGCAACTAATTAATCCCGAAAAAGTGAAGGCTTCCAATCAAACCAAAGAATTCATAATTTAAGTAATCGCTGGAGTGTAATTACGAATTTTAATTATTATACCTCTATCAAGAACAGCCCACGAGATATGATAAATTGAATCTCCGTTACGACTAACCCGAGCCATCCAATCGGCAACATACCGTACCGGCATTTACTTAGGCACAAATCAATCACTTTGCCGTTTGAATTAATCAAAATAAATTCTCACAGAAACTAAGAGACAGCTCGAGCGAAGAATGCGAAACGATCACGATTACTCTCGAAATTCATGCGCGTTGATATTAACGGACAGAAACGGGAATCTCAGTAAGCTGTACCATTTACGTTAGAAATTTGTATTACTGGAATCGTAGGAATTTCGGACGTTCCTCGAAATCCGTTTGGGCTTGCAACGGCATGTAAGGGGATCCAATGGTATTGGTCAGGTAAGCCCGTGAAATCTATATCGATGTACTATAATTATCACCAGACTGGTATATCATGTGTCTGACAGTATCGATATCTATCCTGTATCTAAACCCAGTATGTGTATACATATATATATCATACTGATAGAGAAGGTACCTCCTTAATATGTCCTGTAACTAGCCGACCATAGAAACCAGGCCACTGCCCAATCGTGGAGAACCGTCGAACAGGCGAACAGGTCCTTTGGGTGGTTGGGTTCCTTCTGCCTCATTTATCCAGGAAGTTTGGCACAGAACCACGATGCACGTACCACATAATCCTGGGACGCCCTTTGTTAAATTCGACAGGAATAGATTGGGGTAGTGTTAAATAATGATGGGAAATTTACAAAGTATTAAGATAATCATAGCTTTATATTTGCGCAATTTTTAGTCATTCGTTGAAACCATATAATTATGAAAGTGCAAATATAAATTATTTTAACTCGGTGATTAATACATTATCGCGAAACCAAGTGAAAACGAGAGAAACTTCCTGAGTGTTTCGGAGAAGATTTTTATAGTGAAAAATTGGAAACGATCGTTCTGGGAATTGGTAGGAGTGCGAGAATTTTAGCTAATTAAATTAATCATGAGAGAGTTGGGAGTGAAGGGTGGGGGGTGGTAAGAGACAGATAAAGAGATTTTGGGATAGGGAAATGAGAGTCTGTAAAATCTTGTAATGCGAAACGATGATCAATGTGTATATAAGATACAATGTATAAATCCCAAGAGAGGTTAGAGAAATAAGGGCTGCTCTTTCTTATCATTACTTCTACTGCGGAGAAATCAAAGCTCTACTCGGGGTTATTGCGATAAAATGAACGGTCGTCGGAGCTGCGAATTATGTTTAACTAATTTGCGAAATATTGCCAAGGGATTTCTCTGCTTACTGCTTTTCGACACTTCCCTTCCCTTCCACTCTTTCCAGCTCTAATATCGCTCTACCTCTCCTGGCTTGTCTACCAGAATTGGATAGGAGGAAAATATATAGTGCGTCTCTCGCATTTTGCGGTCACGTTCCAGGCAATTTGTTTTACCGACCGAGTCGTTTTTCCCTGCACGCCCTGTAAAGCATGATTGGTTGGAAGGTAATTATCGTTCGGCCATTTACGTAAAAGCTGTACAAGCCAGCGGATCAAAACGACGAGAGGATTGAAAACCATGGCGAAATATATTTTTGCACCTTTTTGAAAATATAATAACCAACCCCTATGATAACTGTGATGGCTAGAATAGTTTCCATGGTAAACTTTTTTTTTTTCGACAGTTAAAAAAAATGGTAAAAAGGGAACAACGAGAATGGAAGAAAAATTTCCAGTAATCCAAATACGCGAAAGCGTGATTTAATTTCGTTCAGGTTGGTATGCGTGAAAAAGCCAACGCGTTTGTTGTCATCGGCTTTTTTTTTTTTTTTTCTTTGTCACTCAGTATAGCACACCCTCCGACTGCCAGAGATGGTAAGCTTTTTTGGCTTTTCGTAATGGGCGTTTCGTGTTGGCGTCCCGGTCAACGAACCAAGCGTCGCGGAAGCCTACCAACATCGAGACGCAAGCGTTACTCACACGGCAACGATCTCGCCTTTGTCAGGCTTATAAGGCGGGCAGACTCTTGACTCTTGGTGACCTTTTAAATCACGTGTTAGGTAGGTTGGTGTCACCTACATCCTACACATTACCCCTTATACACACAACCTACACATACCCTCTTCAGCCATGTGCCAGTGCTCGTTAACGTTCAGCTTACATTAGCCTGTTCTTGCATCTCCAAGCAGAATTCTCATGCGAATGTAAACGTCCCATTGCCCTTAAGGCGACTTTATATGGAAATCGTCGCGTTATCCTCGATGGTATAGCGAATATCCAAGCTACGTATATTGCGAGGATCTCAAATTGTGGTCGGACTTAGAAATGACTCTGGTATATAAACTGCACTGTGAACGAGCATCAGCGTCCGGCAAAGCTTTAAAGTTCACTGAGGTCGATGTTTACTCCATTGCAGAATTACTCTTCCTTGCGGAACGTACGGATGAACCATATGCATATACTCGATGCGAGCATATTTCGCATCGACCGTATTTATAGACAGAATATATGGAGAGACTAGAAGCACAGAAAGTATAGGGGGAAAAAAATGATAGTAAAAAAAGGTTTTTGGTGTAAAGAGTTAAAGAGAATAAAAATAGAAGTAAAATGTTGTAGAGGGGGGACAAGAGGATTCCTTAAGAGGAGCTTAGTTTACCGTAGACTGGCTTTTCTGTACTCGCTAGAAAAGCAAAGACTCCTTTCGATCCTCTTCCCCCTCCTCTTTTCCCTTTCCACCACTTTTTTACTCTTCTTGTGCTTTTTAACTTCGTCCTGTTTTTTTTTTTTCTTCTTCCTATTCTATCGCATCCTTTTACCTAGTATATATATCTTTCGTTCTAACTCCTCTTTTGCAAATTCGGTGCAGCAATGCGGCAAATGCCCGAAGTCGAGTGAAGCATCTCTGCAAATATCGGTTCCGTTACTCATGACGCTCATACAAGCACGGCTTCCTTCGCTCTCGATTCTCCCTTTAGTTTGGCAATGGCACGTATCCTACGGGAAACCTCATCGACTCCACCTACAGGATCGCATCGAGAGTTAACGTTAAATAGGAACGATATCCGATTCAACAAAAAGGGGTTCACAGCTTGTGTTAAATAAAAATTGGTTGATATCTATATATACATATATATATGTATATATGATATATATTTTAAGATAACCTATAAAAAAAAATGAATCCTCATAATTTCATTGTTTCATTCGAATGGAATGAAGTTGACAACCTCAAAGAGAATAATACTCTTTCGTAATGTCTCTATCGTGGAAGATCACAAGAAGTTCAAAGAAAAAGACAGACAGCGAAGCCATGGCGGGTCTTCTCAATGGAGATTACAGTGTGGTTACATGTACTAAGAGCATTACATAAGGCTTCCTTTATGTACTTAGGTATACTTATGTATATTGGTATACATATGTATATTTCAGTATGTAGAAGAATGAGTTCAAGCGTAGTATATACCGTAGTTCGTTCTTTAGCAAAAAAAAAAGAAGGGATACGCTTAAAGGTACGCTAATAAGCAGCAGGTTTCACGTAATGGGTAGTTTACCTCCTTACGCTCATTTAAACTTGAGGCAAACCTCGAAGCGATCCTTTCCTTTTTGAATACATTCGAGGACTTTTAGACACGTGCCTTTACGTATATCTTCTAAAAGTACCTACATAGGTAAGAGCAATAAGCGGAGTCTGTAAGGTCGCGTGTATGCGAGTCAAAGTAAAGAAGAAGTTAGGCGTCGGCGTCGGTAATGTGCCCTTCGGTTACGCTTCGCGAATGGTAACTTTCTATGTGCGTGCATAAAGTAGCAACGATGTTTGTACAGGAGTAAGATTAATGGCAGTTGAGTTTGACGTGGCTTGATACAGGAGTCAAACTGCAAACTCATCATCCCTTGGTCCATCCCCTATACTGACTTAAGTTCACACTTGCTTACACCCTTTATCTCGATTCTATCGTCATCGAAAACTACCTCCTTTGCTTTGCGGATAGACAATTCTTACGTATATCACCGTTACAGTTGATTCTCATAAGAAACTAAGGGTACGTTCACAATTGGTATATAAAATATTCTAAAACTCTCTTCTGAGGCATCTTAGTGTTTACAGATTAGTTACGTTTTGAATTGCGGATAACAGCTATGTTGCCTTTTTGGTAGCCAAGTAAGACCAACCCTTAGTAACGTGAGTATAATATAACTCGATAATAGGATCAAGGGTGTTCATTACAGTCCGTAGAAACTCCATGGAATATATAATTGTCGGGAAGGTGAAAAGGGTAGGTTGGTATCTAACGTACTCACGATAACGTTTAAGGGTATACCGGGGTAGCTGTACAGTAACGTAATCTCCGTTAAAGGAGTCTAGGCTGAGAATTTCGCCTTACCCCCGAATTCCAAGTTATTTCACGGAAGTGGAAAGTCTCCTCAGGGATCTTCCTGTAGCGTTGCCGTAATTGAGACTCCCTCACTTTTCACTTCTCACGTAAAACGGATAATTCCTTTTTACGTGAATTTAGAATCGATCTGGCGCTTCTGGTTTTGCAACTGGCAGGATCCGGTACTAGAGGTTCAACGTATCCACCACTCGGTACACGTAAACTCTGGAGCACAGGGTTTGTCCAATGAAATTTCCCGAACGTGGTAATTTTCGCCTTGTGCCACGGATAAAGCCAAACAAAGCGAACTTGATAGGATAAAACGAAGCAAGAATGTCCTCTCGGCATACATGCTGCTTAAATATGTGCCCTATTTCTTCTAGTCTTTATAGTACATAGTATACGTAGCATATTTCACATTTCTACATCACCTATAGTTTGTTTAGGATAAAAATCATATTTTCGATTAATTACCTGTTATTTCGAATTAGCAGTTATTTCCTGTGCATCAATGATATAGCTTTACGTGTATTATAATTTTTTACCCATTTTTATTATATTTCTATAAGAAGCTTGTAGATATATTTAGACAATAATATCATTTCCTGACTATATTTAATATATGCATTATCAAAAATTCTACCTACAGTTTAGTACGTGTAAGTACAATTTATGGGGAATTCTGTTAAGTACGTATGAAGGATTAATTTTAGCTTGATGAGAAAATCTACCTTTTTTATATATGAGACCCTAGCGAATCAGGTCGAGCAATGTAGAATTTTAAACAATGGTATATACTAATGTAGGTACATGAGTGTATCTGTGTATAGTGTGTATATATATATATCCAGACATATATGTACATATATAATACGTGAAGTAGCCAGCAGTCCAATCAGGAACCACAACCCTTTTAAAGTTTAGCAATTACTAACGCGCCGCGGAGGGCAGAAGGAAACCGGATATTACGGGAGATAAAAATCAAATTAACCTCGTGTGCCATATCAGTAACCCCATACCGAAAAGCAACCGCAGTCGACGAAAATTCCAACGGCGATGCACCAAAGTGGCGCAACTGCGGTGAAATTGC
Source organism: Hartigia nigra (assembly GCA_031001745.1). Lineage (NCBI taxonomy): Eukaryota > Metazoa > Arthropoda > Insecta > Hymenoptera > Cephidae > Hartigia > Hartigia nigra. Next base: position 718,415 of record JARPRG010000409.1, read on the forward strand.
GTAGAGGTACCGAGATTGCAATTTCGTATGTCCCTGGACGAAGAGACATCTCCTTCATCAGCCCTGAAATTTTACTAAAGGAATGGTCTCCGCACATATATAGTTTTTTATTAAATTTTGTCATTTCCCACAAAATGACTTGTCTACGTTATACACTTATTATCCATACCCGTCAGCCATTTGCTGCACGACTTCGGCTGCTGCGTTTGAACTGAATAACCTGGTGACACGTACCCTCATATATACATGTAATTCCACACTGATAACACTGTCAAAAGCTTTATGACTAAGTGACGTAATAAGACTAAGTCGTATAATTATATCCGAGACCATTTATCTTAATTTTAATCGAGATGATAGATTGCCGAATAAATCAATAAAATCTACTATTGTTGGGAGACTCGAAATGATATAATTTACGGTATATTTTATAAGTAAAAGTTCAATATTAGATGCGCGGGAAAATGAAATTTTGTTACCATTAATTTGTTTTATGTATTACGAGTGTAACGTGTAAAACAATTAAAACTAATTATGGTTTTAATATTCTGTTGCAGGTGAGCATTTTCGTGGAAACAGATGCTGCTAAGTTGAAGGTAACGGGAGTTGTATTAAAATATCGAAAACTTTTGGATAATTTTTATTAGACCCCTATACTAGAGGTTTAAACCACGTTACGTTGCACGTCGGTATTATCGTTACGTGAGAATTTCTAGCTCGCCAAGTGAACACAGAATTCTGCCGCAGTGGATGACACTCTAGTAGTAGTAAACTTTGTTTTTCCCATTTCTTCCTCTCGTTCGTTTTCCTTCGAGATAGAGAAAATACGAATAGAACGTTACACTCGAAACGTGAGGTTAACACTGTGAGATTTCTTCTCTCACATCCAGACGAAGTTAGTAAGCGATATTGCTGAATATTCGCCTAGCGCCATGAGAAACGTATGTACTTATACATACATATATAGAACCCTGCAAAATAAAGTCTCAGCAGTTTCGTACTCGACCGGTTGTTTTATGCGAGTAAAATAAACCGGCAGTTTCCGAGTCCAACAAGGATAAAGCTACCTCAGTAAGGTAGAACAAGTTGCGAAAAATAGGCTATACGAAATATTAAAATAATTGTCCCATATCCGTAGGAAAATGGCTAGAGTTCCGGGAATTTTACCAAACCGCAACCAGCAAGATAGAATCGTTCCAAATCAGTAGCCACTCTGCTTCCATTCGATATTCACCCCCTCCACCATTTTGGTACACATAGATGCAACCACGTATTCGTGTTATACAATATAAATTTTATAACTGGTCTTTCTCGTCTGTGCAATTTAAAGCTACTGATAAAGTCACTTTTTTCACGATATAAAATTATATCAGCGATTCCCATCCAGTGAATATTAGCCGTACCGACTACGCTAGATCTGTATCTACTGTGATAATAATTGAATTTATTATTGTTCACCATAAAGGGATGTGATTTAATATATATCCGCTTTAAGTGATTTTTCAAAAAATCTGTAAATACGTCAAACGTAAATAGATCCCAGAACAAGGGAGCCAGAGTATCGTCGACGCGTCAAATGGGGCTAACGCATTTATCGAGAAGGCGTCAAAGGAATCTAGCTAGGGTAAGCGCGTATGCGGTACCCCGGAGTTTCCATAGAAGCCTTTTAGACTTTTAGACACGACTGGTATAGCAGGACGTTACAGGGTTGGGATGGAGGGGTTGATTTCGCACATTCGTTGTGCGATACTTCGCCCTTATCGATGAGAAGAAATAGGAGAGCGCAAAAAGTTAAAAAGAGAGATACCAAGTACAGTAAGAGTGCGAAAGAGACAAAGAACGACTGAGAACAAACGAGGAACGAAACGTTGATAAAGGTAGAAAAGGAACGAAAAACTTAGTGATATGAAAGAGAGACAGAGATGGTAAGACAAGGCCGACGAAAAGTTTAAGAAAGGATCGACTCTTTGAGAATAAATTTTCTGGGATCACCAAAGCGTGTTAGATACGGTGTGGGCGCTAAGCCGATGGTGATTTCGTAACTGGGCCGAACATGTGAGAAGTTCATTTTTTTTCTCTTTTTCTTCGCTGTATCACTTTTAATTTCATTGTTTAGATATTATCCATTCCCTTCTAGAAAGGGTAGAAGACTTTGCTATTTCTAGTAAGAATGATGTCAACGGTACATATATATATATAGATTACCATGAGGTTATAACAGTAGAAGAGTATACTATAGGTATACAGTGATAGAACTACAGATATAGTCAGCCTACTATGTACTAAAGTATAGTATATAGAGCATATATATATATATATAGTACTGTAAAGGCGAAGAGTTGGCCTGCATCCAAAAATCGAATCGAGCAATGCATTTCTCACAAATTTATATGGCGTCTCTTAAAAGAAAATCCACAAGTACGCCGCGCGAGCTTTTTCGATCGAGGTTACTCGAGAACGGATCATTAATCTGGATTACATTAGAGCGACCATTTCATTTCGCGTTGACGCTCTTTACACGTCTAGTCTCGGCACGATCTCCCTCTTAATCCGATTTAAAGGGACGCGAAGCATCCCGCGTACTTCCGCTGTACTTTTGCTATATAGATGTAATGTGTGTGTTTATATATATATATATCTTTCTATATATATATAGTACGACATCGCGCTCTTCTCGCCGCTCGCTAACGAAGATAAATGATTCCCATCCGCAATCCTTTTGAAACACCCTCTAGACAAGGAGAGGGTTGTCGGTCACGAAAGACTTACTAGCGAATTTATTCGGCGAAGAAATCGATCTCCACGAGGATAACGACGTTTAAAATTACCTCCTTCGACCTCGTTTCATCCCTTGGCTTATGATACGCCCCATAGAAACTGACCTGGAGTAACGCAACGCAAATCCGTAACTCTATACCACGAAGCAAACTTTCCCTAATCGTCAGATGCAATTTAAAGTTATAGATTAGGCGTGAAAGTGCGGGATACATAATAGAGGTAGAGTTATGCACTGTGGTTAAAACTATTGTCCAGCGTCCAACCCCTAATGTCAAAAGACCACACCTGTCTCACGAGTGTCTATACCTATATAAGGTTAATTCTGACAAGGGCAGTTTTTTTCTTATACAAAGTTTCAGATTCGCGATTACTTATCATATTTTTTTGCAACCCCTAAGGGCGTTGCTTCTTGAGGATACTTCGTTAGGGATACTTGGAGTGGCTGTGTCAGGGAAGAAAAATATACGATCGTGCTATCGTCAATGGGAAACGCTTTATGCATGTAATACACGTACGTATAGAGGGTCGTAGCGTCTGTCTTGGAGTGGCAGACAATAAGGGGTGGTCGATTTGCACGATAGATACGTTGACGCGAAATGTTATGCGTTTTGAATGGGTGGGTGGTTGGTTTGGGGGGGATATATCGGGCAAACGTGTCGCTGTTGCGAAATTGCGGGCTATCGCGAATATTCAAAGATCGAAAGAAGGACATTTTGTAGAAGAAAAACTATTGAAAATAGCAAATTTTCCTACGGGTATACTTTATGTCTGGACCTTTCCCATCCACTCTTTCAGTCCCAAAGTTTCATGAAACTCAGCATCTGTCTAATTCGGCTGGCTGAAAAGCAGTAAAAGCCAGGTGCCATTGAACGAGTCTGATAAATCCAAATCCAAACAGTTGAAATCCAAAGACGTTGCCAATTGCAAAGGGTAGCGCTAACTGTACGTACAGTACACAAGACGAATCGTACGTAACAAATGTATACAGTCAAGGCTCAGCCACAAGGCAAGTTCTCGTAGTTGCAAGTTATCGGCTTCGACTAACGCCAGCACACGGTTAATTGTATAAATTTACAATGAATTAGAAGCTCCTCAGTGTGGTGAATGTGCAACCATGGAAATGGAGGACGTTCGCTTAAAGTCACTTGTACTTACTTCGTCTATAGTCTTGTTCATTAGTTCCAAGGGATATTCAGGTATACCAGGTCTTAAATATCTTATGAAATCGAATCCCCATGGTTTTGTTCTAATATATAATATATTTATATAAAATATTTATATTAAATCCCTAAACGGGACTACAGAATATCATTTGGCAAATGTCAAAGAGAATCTCCTTTCGTGTAAGTTACGACTTTCAATCTCCTTCCTATTAGTTTCGATTTGTAGTTTTACCTATTGGATTTCTCAGGCCTGATACTAACCTATACTATATATCTTAGAAGCTACTATACTGTGATATATGTATATACCTTAGCACGAACTGCGAATACGTTAGACTCCATTCCCAGTCTCTGATACCTGTATACGTTTTTCTTTGTCTACTCCGTTTTTACTTCTTTTCCTCTCTCTCTCTCTCTCTCTCTTTCTCTCTGTCTTTTTCCTTCTTTCTGTCTACATTTTCTTACTTACTTTTGTCTACCTTCTCCTAGGAGATTACCGTTCGACTCGCATACCTACGCCGTGTCGCGAAGTCGCCTTTATTTTTCCCAAGAAACAAGATCCTGCTGAAAAAGCTTCTTTGGTTTTGTAGAACAAAAATTTTGCCACTCCCAGGAGGAAACTGGATTTCTATCAGGATACAGTCGTTACTGTGTATATATAGGTATAGTTATATCTAGATAGTAATACGCAAAAGAAGCAGGGAAAACTTGCGTATTATACAGTGACTCAGTAGCATCGGATTTGTGATCGACGCCACGCGACTCAAGGTTTACCTGAGCTTCGCAAGGCGGATTCACATCGATACTGCATTGCGTGACTCTAACGATAGTTCAGGTTAGCATAACTGAATTTCGTAAAGCGATTCAGACATGGTTAACAATTGGGACACATTTGTATCCTGGCTACGAGATTGAGCATATGGTTCTTCCTATATTCTGGCAATGCTAGGCTAGTACCATATATAGGCAAATACATACATATGTATGACGCAGAAGGCTTGTGCTTACTCTAGACTGAGTTCAGGATCGGGATGTATGGGGTTGCTTCATTATTTGATAATGGCTTGCGTTTTGCATGCTCACCGCGAAGGAAATCTACGATGCTTTGTCTGAAATAAATCCTTAGGTAGGATAAGGCTCATTACCCATTTACATGTTAGATTTATTACGCGCGTTACGTAGGTAGGAGTCTGGCTAATCTTTTGTTTTTGTCAAAGAAAAAATGTCAAGTATTTATTTAAGTCTATCGAGTTACGGGTAAACCCTTGTATTCACAAATCTTTAGAGAGAATTATCAATGAAATTGTTGACTTTTGTCAATTTACAGACGAGAGATTAATCCTTCGAAAATATCTCTTATCCAGTTATTACTGGAATGACGGTCGGATGGGTACCGTTTCGTTAGGTGTAGTTCTGCTCATGAGGATGACCGTCCCTTTGGATACAAAAGCCACTTCTCTTGCCAAACGATGCCCAGCGTCGATACGCACGTTGAATTATAGAGCAGAATCCTGAGCACAAAAGTCCCAATCGCAGATTACATTTGGACCATGGCAGTGGCCGTATCGCTTGGTGCACGTTGCTGCTCCGCTGAGCCGTGGAAAATCGGAGGCGGATAGAAGATGAAGAAGAGAGGAGAAGAGTAAAGAAAAAAATCACACAGTGTCGGGCTTGTGGAAATGCCGGGTCGAGGGCGATTGGAACCCACTTAGGCGTTGGTAGTTGCCCCATTGCGATCGCCTTAAGAGCATTCTGCGATTTTCAATTTTTCACCCGAAGGGACTTCAAATAAGGTGAAGTTACCGCTACGAAACACGTACCTAGAAATAACCCCCATTCGTCAGATAATTTCTTCCGAGTGCTTTTTAATCGTAAATTATTCCATAATTCATCCCTCTAGAATAATCTCCCCTTAGGCAATCCTACCCCCACTCCCATTATTCCACCAGTCAACGCACCCACGTATATACACCGACGCTTCATCGTGAATTCGGAACCGTACCTCTGGAAAATCGTAGCTGTAATCCGAACGGTGCCGAACCCAGCCGAGTCGGTCCGAACGAAAATGGCTATCGCGACAAAGCGAAAGAAGGGGTGTTCGCTGATGACAGAAAAAATCGGACGCTGAAATAGAATTTATGCTTGGCGAAGGGTTCTCTTTAGATTATATCTATATATACTTATATACTATATAGATATACAGTAAAGCTCGTATTCTCATGTAGTCATGCGAGTATTTCTAATACCTTTATGAACCGTTGCGAGGGAAAGCGTATCGCGTTTCCGCAGGAGTGAACGACAGCACCTTAATGCTGCTCGTAACAAAACGTAATGTGACGTAATGCCGAAGGTAATGCGTAACTCGTCAGGAATAAATGTAGCGACGGCATACGTCGATTTAACACCCCTCGATAGAATTATATACTTCGAGTGTAAAAAGATTTGTTATTGTTCGAGGGTGAGGGCTGTTTTAGAAAAGATAGCGGTTTTTCGCTGAAAGCGGCCATCTTGGCAACAACTACCCCAATATTTATTATACGCTTCGTTTTCATCCCAATGCGTTAGACTAGCTGTATATATGTATATACTAGTATCGTCTAATGCTAGAACAGTTCTCGATGATCGTAATTGAAAACGAGTTAGTTCGGCCATTTCTTTATTTCCCTTACGCCTTCTTCTTGTACCTCTCTCTTTATTCTTCTTTCTTATCATGGGCCACTCGTAGATTTTTCACGGGTATCAGACAGGGAACGGGATCGTTTCGAGGATAAATGATCCTTCGAGGAAGGCACTTTCCAAGTGGGTATTTAGGTAGACTGACAAAAGTTTTTCTATCGTTGCTGATCAGCTAAATGGCATTAAGTGCACGGGATATTTAGGGCTTGCTGGAAATGTTTCGAGCTTGTTTCTAATGTATAAAATATCTGCTGAAATTGTGTAATAATGGCAGTGAGATTGACACTGCAAAAGTTTTATTTTTGCATATATTCATTGCAAGTGGCGACCTTTTTCTTTTATTTCAATAATAAACAATATTTGATCTTCATTCGTAAAGCGAAGATAACAAACTTTAATTATTTAACAGATGTATGTAGCTAAGTGGTTTAGACCCGTTTGGGTATATCTAGGTCAAATTTGATTATTTTCGGATATGAGATTTCCCGGTCTAATATTTATACAGTAACTGGGTCAGATAAATGTTCCCATCCAAGATGAGAGATCAAACCTTTGTCAATTTTCTCATTCGGACATTCGATTATTCATACGTTTATCAAAGACATTGAATAACCCGACGCCAGGCATCAAAAAGTTTTTTTTTTGTTTAATGAAAAAAAATACTTTCCCGCATTTTACTGAATTCTGATGAAAAATTAACGATCAGTCCTCGTTGTAGGAAACTATAAAGTCACCCTCTAGATTTACAAATGGTGACTATCCTACCCCTACTAGAACCTCCACCACTGTCACCACCGACATCCGCAGTGCCGTCCTTGGCTACCAGCCAATTCTGCTCTACTTGGCTGTGCTCTGTTACTGGACCACGTTACTCCAGCATCCCTACGACAGCTCTATCATTGTCTTTCGAATCAGCCTTTTGCAGCCTCCAAAATGACGCTGATCCGATTCATAACCATTGGTACTAAATGGGTATATAGGGTTATTCAAGTGTATTGCACTTACTGAAGTTAGTCGGTCCATTTGGATTCTATGGTAGAGCCATCTTCAGGTAGTGCAATACTTCGGAATATAACCCCGTATAATTTCTAAAGGTTGACCGCAGAAATATCTCTAAGTAGATACATTGGCAATATCTGTACAATAAAATGGCATCTCGATTCTTGGGATGTCACTGACAAATTTCCATGACGTGAATTTATCTCGTTGTCGATTTACGGACGCCTTTTACTGAATGGAAACGATATAACTGGCCACTCTGGGAATCGTACAAAGTCGCGAGGAAATCTTACGAATCTTCATGGTATATGTACAGTATTATCAGCCCTTATCGGCTTGGATTTTCTGCTCAGATTTATGAAGCTAGACGTTGAAAACTATTCATCTTGCAATGGTGGATATAACGTGGTAGGAGAATCAAGAGAGAAAGAGAGAGAGAGCGAGAGCCGGAAAGAAATTCTAGTGGTACAAGTCGTTTATTTTTCAGGTTTTATTTTCTTTATTTTTCTTCTCTTCTCTTTACGTCAAGTACGTCGATTCGTTTCCTGTCTATGTAGATATAGTGGATACTATGTAAAAGGAGCTTTATTCTACCGGGTGTTCTTGTCGAAGTAAACGTCCTCGAAGCGTGGAAGTTTTACGTACACGCGACTAGCCTCGTATAAAGATGGCGGAATGAAGCAAGCGACAGAAATAAAATGTTTTCGAGAAACTCGACAGAGAGCGAACTAAGTTCTGGAACTTTTGCGAATTAATAAATCGACAAAGATGGCCGGCAATGTCGCGGAATAAACTTTCCGAAGTTTTCTCGTTGTTTTCGTCGCGATGCTTCCTTCCCGTTTCTACGAGGTACGAAAAAGAAAGAAGATAGAATTCGATTCGAATTACAAAAATCGCCTATTGTGATACCGCCGGAATAATAGATCTCTTTAAAAGCATTGTCAACCCTCGGACTGTTTCCTGCAGTTCTTTGCAAATCCTTAAAAAAACAATCCTAACTGTCCACGGTCCACGAAGAACTCTTTTATCTCGTTAATCCTTCACCTTCATACCCGAAATAATAAAAGGTACAATCTAAACGTAAAGAATCGTAAAACCATAGCAAAGCCAGACTACTTAACCCCTTGAAAAACTAATGCCAAAATTCTGTATCCGTTTTACATCCATAAAATCGTTCTGCACCTTCCTGCACTTAAAATGCACTCACAATACCATTTTACTCCTGTGAAATAATCACAACGATAAATACACGATGTCCAAATCGGTAGCTACTAATTATTCATTCGGTAGCTAAATTTACGATTTGCATTTCGCTGCAAACTTTTACACGAACATACGCTAAACCTAACCTAATAGGGTATAACAGTAAATGGCTGTGAAAGGAAAAAGAACAATGAGGAAAAAAAGTATATAAATATATATATATACTTTGCACCATACAAGGCTACACACGAGTTACCAACCCGTCTGACTAAACTCGCACGACTATCACTAGCGCAACCTATTACGTCTATGGACAGGCATCTAGTAACAAGTAGCGACTATTCGCATCGCCAGACCGTTGTACGAAATTAGGCCGATTCGTTACTGTTAGCACACGCATTCACTGGGACGGAGTAGTAACAGTCACCAGCTGACTAGAGGGTACCAATACCCGCTCTACGGTGCAGTATTCTCATATAGCTACTGAATGCATACTCTGTGTACGTGAAGTCGCAATTCGCAGTGCTAACGTTAATGTGTATTGCGGTGTGGTCAGTTTGGCTGCACAGTCAGCGACACACGATACCTTTGGGATCGCACACACCCTCCATTATATCGCAATTCCCAGCAACGTCACCGCAACTCACTTCCGTAACCAGCTCTCACTGGTACCGCCAAAACGTGACGCAACTGGAAATCGAAAAACAAGCATCGAAAATGCTTTAGATTAAAATTCGCGTTAACACTATTTATAGTACGACAGGGATTTCTCGTGCAGCCATGTATTCGCCTAGAAAATATGAGCGGTCACTTTTTCTTTTGTCAATAATTGTTTTCTTTATCCTTACTAAGACAAATGAAGCTCGGTATAAGAAAATTATCGTTTATGTAAATTTTGTGATTTTTTTTTTTTTTGTAGACAACATTTTTCCATTTTCCTTCTCTTCGTTCTCGGTCATTAAATTTGTTCTCGACTTTCCGCAAAGTTCGATGAAGCACTTCCTAAAGGCTTTCAATGTTATTCGCACGAGGACGATGACTTTTTTTTTTTTTTGAAGTAAGTTTCTATGGTTATAGATTGGTTAGTACGTACTCACAGGATTTATAGAGCATGTCCAGTACTTACTGTTAAAATGTGCGCCATTTCAAGTATCCACTGGATGATTTTTACGATCGACGATTTTACGTTTTTGGCGACGCTAAGTATGTATACTACGTGCTCCCGTACGTTCTCTGGCGAGCGCTAAGTACATTTGATTGTAAGCCGGTTGGACGGTTTAAGGTTGATTTACAGTGGAACGACTATAGTCAGCGAGGGTGCACGTGAGTAGACTGTTACTTATAAGCCACTATTAGCTCTACTACTAGCACAGAGTATAGCTACAATATCTGGGTTCGTACTGTGTCTTTATATATTTCTCTATATATATATACAAACAAGAGCATATACATAGACTGCCATGGAGTGCTCCTCTAAAGTTTTCCGGACTGACTTTCAAGTTGCGAAGGAAGCAACGATTGTCTGATTTCAGTGTACAAAGTCAGATGAAAGTTACTGCAATTAGTCAAACACTTGAACTAGTTCTAATGCAATCGCTAGTGGTATTGTGTTTCTGGGATTCTTGGCAAAAATCAGGAATGATCTGGCAATATAATATTACAGTGAAATAGAGTTTACTTTAGATCGCGAAAAAGAGATATAACGATGAACGGACTTTTAGGTCTACAAAGATACTCGTAACATTATATTCGTGAAAATTTGAATAGGGTTTAAGAAGCGGGAAAATTTAAAAATTCTTATATCCGTACAGAAGGTTGATGGACAGGATTATGATAATTGAGAAAAGCGAGCATTTTACGAGACACGTTTCTAAGTTGAAATGCGTATAAAAATAATTAAAAAAGTTTAAACTTAATCTTATAAGATACGAATAAACTTAGGACCGTTCTCTTCTTTTGGCGAAGAGACGAGTAAAAGAAATCTATTGATGGGGTAGTTACTGTATATAGGTAGAAATGTAGCTGGATACTTTTAGCAGTGAATAAGGGGTGTTAAAAGGCCAGTCTTTCACAGTGAAAACACGCCCCATTGCTTCATATAGATTCTCGTAATCGTACATTTGTATCTAACAGATCGTTTCTGGAGTCTTATGCTCCCCTATATATTCAAGTTAGGTTCACTCACTGTCTTTTACCCCAGGTCGCGTAAATCGTCGTTCAACACTAATTTGCCAATATTAATGTTTCGAATAATGTGACTTTACGGATATTGTCAGGAAACTGTTAGATGGGCTAAAGAAAAGATGGCGCTCTCTATATACACACATCCATATACATACCAATAGAAATAGCCATAAGAAACTGTCCCAGACTATCGTATAGATAGTAGTAGGAAAATCTGAAGAATATAAGAATAAGGGTGGGTATTAAGGGTCGTCGAGTAAAAATTGAACTCTTCGTGCTTACAGTCGATATCCGAGCTACCTTGTAAGGGTTGTATTAAAATCTATACGCAATGGGTATCATTAGGTGTGCAGAGAATCCGGGAACGTCGTCCTTCTTCGTCATTAATCGAAAATAAAAAAAAAAGCGGAAGTAATGGCTCGTCGACGAAGGATTCCGTCGCGACGGAAGAATGCGTTTAATCCAGGAGAATTGCAAGGCGCCTGGCGCCGTGACGACGAACCCCTCCCACCTCCCACCCCACGTATCCCACGTCGACAGCCTCACAGAATTCACGGAACTTGGTAGCGTCTGTGAATATCGTTCTCCTTTCGTTCTTATGCTCTCATCCCTAATTCGAAGGATAATACCTGGGTAGAGATTGGGATTTGTAGGGTATGTCAGGGTGGTTCAATTAAACACAACCCTTTTCCATCGGCAGGGCCAACACCCCATAGTACCTATAGGCATTTTATACTTAGATATATAGTCAACGATCTCAATTCAGTCGACGTCGGGCTAGTTGCGGACTATAAAGTTGGTCTTAAAGTATTCCCATATCGGCGAGCGTCGGTATGCCAATATACTCCGACGCCCTCAGTCATCCCGTTCATTCTCGGCCAACCCTCTCTAGCGTTCGCGAGCCACCCGTAGGTATGTACGTGCTTCATTCGCCATTCGCATACTCTGGGACGCACGTAGTGCCATCCCTGCATACCGGTTGATAATCATTTTCGGACTGAAAAAAAAAAAATTGGATAAATACGTTCCCTGTATACCAGAAGGGCTATAACCCTCGTCTTACAACAGAAAGGGATGAAAAGCAATAAAGGCATATAGACTGAGGGAATTAGAACCTTTGATAAATTCAATTACGTTTAACTGTATAATTTAATTTAATGTTTACTATATACTATATATAGTTACTCTCCTGCCTATGCCCATATGTACCCCAGCAGTGTAATAGCACTTTAGTATAATATGGTATACATAGCAGGTGCGAACAAATCGCATAACCTCACGGCTACTTGCTGTCCGTAACCCATAGGTTGAATTAACTCTGTTCAACATCCCCGTCATCATTACTATTAGCCATCGCAATTACAGGAATCGCTTGATTCCAATTTCACTACGGTTGAAACTGCGCACAGATAACTCGAGATTATCCTATTAAAAGGTCATCGGGTATCGGTATCACATTGTCCTCTATTCTGCATTACCATGTGATAGGATTCCTTGCTGGGCGACAAAATCCGATTATTTAAATATACAGTTGAGTAAATTCGCATGATAAACTCCAATCGTCATTTCATGGCTCTGCGTACGTATTTTCTCCTTATACATTGAAGGCATTGGATATGTATTATACATAGTATGCATTTATATCTATATCTATACGCTTATATAATATATCCGTAACGGAACACGTAACCAAGCTGTATTAGGTTATACGTGCGGATCGTTCATCATAAGGCTTGGCGTTCATCTCGTGTGCCACTGTGCCGATATATCACAGCCACCCTCGAAGCTTTATCCACGGGACACCTGAATCCATTTCATATTATTGAATTTGCGCCTGCCATTTTCAAACCACAGTAATTTCACTCCCACCGATGGCTACATACTGCCGTCAGAATGATTCTGCTCGAGCAAACTTGCCCTTAGGACGTACATACACACAAGGGTGTCCAAAGGGTGATTTAATATCTGGCACACTTTCACCAAGCAGTCCCGGATTTAATTCAATACCCTGGACATAATAATTTTCATGGGGTATGAGAGAGGAGTGAATAATCCAATTAATTGTGCAGATTGTATTGCTAATTCTCTAATTGTATTTGTATATATGTATA
>JARPRG010000409.1:731628-745173 GCA_031001745.1 Hartigia nigra
TGTATATATGTATACAATAATTAATTGTTACTTTCTTTTTACATTTTTCTTTTATTACATTTTTCTTTGGTTATTCTTACTTCATTGCTCTCATAGGCATAACGGGTGCTACCCTGAAAATGAACGTAGTTGATTAAATTTATTCGAAAAATAGCTGTAGATACATCTTATGTGTCTCTTCGCGTTATTTCGTGTAGCGAGGTCTTTCGTTAGGACGGATATTTGGATGCACCAAGAGAACTCAGGAAATCAGTATCTTCCAACCCGGTGGTGTTAGGTTACTTGTTTACTTGCAAGTGTCGGAACGGTCGTTGCATTATTCAAGGGTTGCTTGTATTTATCAAGCAGATAGCCACAGCGAAAACTCCCTGCTGTTTCTCTAATACAAGCACGGGACTGGCCAACTCACATCAGTAACCTCCATCTTCCTCCACATCCAACTTTCGCTTCATTTCTCTTACGTATAGGGGTAGTCACGGCAGGTTAGTCTTTTCGACAAGGATTCGTCGAAGGGTGGAAAGAGAAATAGGTTGTTTTAATCAAGCACAGTCTCGGCACCAAGTTCAATCGCTTAGTCATTTGATGGTCTGACGAGAAAATTCGTTTTCTCCTTGCTTGAACATTCGGTATACAACATATAGTATCTATAGGCAGAATAATGGATAAGTATAAGGGACGAGCAGTGCATAGGAAGTTCTAAGCAATAGCAATTGAATACGGTTCATCTACAAGCTCTAGTGTCCCTGCTTTAACAACGGTGAACAAAGGGCAGAATCGGGTCGAAGGTTAGAAGCAAATATTTAACGAGAAAGAACGAAAGAGGAGAATAGTAGGAGGCTTCTGGCAGAAGAGAGAACTTGTGATGGATGTGTGGAATAGCTTGATAAATTAACTTGAACGCGTTGAGTGTCGAGGGTCGTAGAGGTAGATACGAAGGTGCTGTTAGCAACTGGTTCTATCCTATAGGAGATGTGGTAGAGGACCTAGAAGAGGAGGAGTGCCTGATAGGGGCAGACAATGAATGGGCAGAATAGCCCGACGGAATTGGCAGCGAAGGGATGTAAAAGGCACTGTCGAGAGACCATGCTCTGAATCATCGAAATAATATGAAATCGAGATACGGAAGGGTTGGTGGACTTTTCTCTCTCTCTCTCTCTCTCTCATTCTCTGCTTCACTTGAGCACTTCTTTCGATCTCCCTCTTTCTCATATCTCTCTACTCATTACTTCCTGTGTACATCAATGACCAAATTCTCTTCTGCAAATAGTTTAAAGACCGTGGACCCCTATTAAATTATAGATGGACCTACGAGATGACGGCTCGATTGACCTAATGAATTAGGTACGTCGTTCATTCACTCAGCTGGCACCGATATTCTGGTTTTGATGTTTGTCCGATTGGTTAGCTCATGCCAGCTAAAATTATTATACAGCCCTTTGATATCCGAGGGTAAGAATCTTCAGTAAATTATTGGTGCATTAAGCAGGGGTGTGGGCTCTGGCTTTATTTTAAGATATGGTATAGAGGAAAAGGAAATATACCATTGGTTCTGGATTCTTGAAGCTTCGATCAGAATGGGTGTGAGAAAAAATGGAAAGAAAATCTCTAAATTGATAGGGAAGAAATGGTATAGCTTGAAATTCTACGTTTCTCCATCCCTTCCAAACGGCTAACCTAACCTCCTTCTTGGTCAAACTGCCCCTATATAGCTATCCTACCTAACCTTTCACCCTCTTTAGCCTCCTAGAGCACGCCCACTGCGAACGTGGTGGGGGAATGGGGTAGTACGGGGGTAGTTTCGAAGCCGGTAGTCAAGTCTGACCGATACGGCGCCAGTACTACTGTCGCCACCATCACGAGCGCAGGCACAAGACGTCATGGACATACTGGGTATGTCCATTACCGCATGCACACATAGTCTTACTCGATTTCTGCAATGAATATATTTATTCAATCTTGTTTGTGAATTATTCTCAGTGAGTCATAAATTACAGTACCAGTATTCTTCAAATAAATTCATTTTTTTTTTATTTATCCTGGTTGCTTTCATTCAAAGTTACGCAGAACAGAAAAGTTACCACGTGAGTTGACAAATTCTTTCGTTACATTCTACCAACGTGCGATGACTTTTTGAGAAGTTTTTGTGTTGAGCGAAAAACAAAATTTTTCACTTAACCCACGAAGTTTACCGTAGTCCTTCCTTTTTTTTTTTTTTTTACTTCTCACCGCAAAGTGCCGCCAGTACTATGGAAACTGGAGAAACATTTTTTTTTTTTACTTTAGCAAAATTTCACGAGTGTACACATCAGAATCGGAATGGGGTTCCTCGTTAGAGGATAGTCCCTAGGGCATATCCTAAGGAATTCGCGACCCTCGACGAAATAGGTCGTTAGGCATCGGCCAAATTGGATTTCCCGTTGACACTTTCGCGAGGTCGTTAGTCGCGCGCAGAACGAAGTGCCTGTCGCAAAGGATAAGCCAAGAAGCATGAGATGGAAGACGAGAATAGGAATCGAAGGAAAAATGAGGACGAGTGCTAGGAGAATGAGGAAATACGAAACTGGAAAGTAGAGCCAGGTCAAAGACAATTTCTGAAGCAGAAAATAATCGAATCTTACAACCCTTTCGTATCGGATGACTATTTAACGCCGACGAACTAAAGCTATCGTGTTTGATCTAATTTTCTATGGGATCAAAGTGAAGTGTTGAATTTATTCCTTATTCTCAAAAGAGCGCCTCGCCTTAATCTATTCGCCCGTACTTTGTTCACTGTTCAACTATCGCCTATAACTAGCAGCAACGCCCTTCATCAGCACGTCCCTCCCCAACCAGGTACCAACGTCATTTCAGAAAGATGTGTGTGTAAAAAAAAAAATATTTTTGAAATATCCGAAAAATTCGTCCTAATTTGAAGTGCTTATATAAATATAAGAATTTATTTTTTTTTCAGTATAATTACACACAAGAATATCTTCTGTCTCATTATATATGTATATATGTACACGAAAGTCTTTCTTTTGCACATCGGTCGGGATTTCTCAATCCCGTAATTCAGCGTCCCCCAACGTTATCCGCCCTAAAACACTGTAAAACATTGTAGCCCCTTTTATAATGCGCAGTAACCCATTCAATCGCACAGCGTCATTTAAAGAATTTACGAATAACGCAAAACAAGTGAGACATATACGAGATGACTAAACGATAGAATACGACTGAGTTCTCACCTTTTCGCGTAATACGTAACACGCGATTACGAAGAAAGATATAAAGCACGCAGGTAGCCATATACTATCAGTATACCAGCAGGTACCTACTACGGTGTTACACCCATAGTACCAGCATATACAAATGGAAAAGTAAGGTACTGTAAAAAAAGCTTAAATTACATTGTTAGCAGGTAAAAGTCGTAGCTACGCCAAAGTAGAGCATCGCATACAAACCTACTCCCTTTGTGGTTCAAAGACATAAAAGAGCGCGTGGCCCAGTCTTCAACGTCCCCGTGTTACTTATTCATCCCCATTCGTTTCTTTCCCTTCTTTTCGGGAAAAAAATATCCAGAGCTTAGTGCAACCCGTAATTTCGTTTAAAGTTTATTACGACAGCAATGTTCACACGTTCAAGAAGATTAGCAGATGTGCATGAACTAATCGTACAGTGAATAGGTGGATGGTAGAAACATAAAAGGGTTGTTCGCTTTTGTCGTATATTCTTGAACGAGAAAATCATCCACCCCCGCCAATGAGATTGTTTGGTGTTTGCTATCACAATTGACTAGTACTCGGCTGAAAAGAGGTTGAGAATTACAATGGCGGATGTTTCGCTTTCGACGTTTCGTTTGTTTTACTCCTAGTAGATCCTCCTTTCCCTGTCTCCCAGCCCACACAAATCATCATCCGTCGTTGCATTGCTTGCATCAGGTGCATATGGCTATATGCATAGTTTGTATACACTAGGCGCACGTAGTCCAGAGGTACACGACGTGCCAGGTAGACCAAGCGTGATGCTCAACGAGCCGTTAGCGTGCATTGTTTGTATACTGAAATCAATAGATTATAACGTCACATAAATAACTCGCTGACACGGGAGCAATATCTGTCCTGAGTGTACCACCCGTGGCAATCTAGAGCTTGCATCCCCCTATGTACTACAAATCACTGGATGTTTTAGAGGTGGTTATTTTGGGAATTGTTATTTTTGATAATAGCGTCACTGTTGGGATACCATAGGGTATTTTTTTTAAGTTTGTAAGATATTCAGGAAATTAAAATGCACAGTGAAAAAAACGCCCTAAAAATTTCGTATTGGACTTTTGTAGGGATTTCATTAATGTTGGTATTAATTACTAATCTGTAGTGTAAAAAGGCTTGGCGAACCTTCTTTTTTTTGTGCTTACTCGACAAAATCAGTCACGCTCGGCAACCATTGGTATCGGATGAATATCTTGATTGGAGCTGCTTACTATAGTACATTGCTGTACTTGAAGTCTGTTAACGCAGGTAGGGTACTAAGGGATACGTAATATCTATGTATGGCATTCCCAGCATGGTATCGTTCGTAGAATCACCTACGGTAAAAGGCTTGTTTATAACAAGGGTTAGTCCATGCTTAGCCCATCCGTTCAAACCCCCTGAAAACCTACCCCTCGTTATCTGTACTCGACCAGTGGTCAAACTCACACCACTCTGTACCAGGGTTCCATTCCCTGGTAAAGTTCACTTTGATAATCCAAATTTATACCTTTGCTCTAGTGGCATTATTGCTTACATAATTTGTCGACCGACTACCCGTATACGACTCCAAAATGCATTCATACACGTAACTATCATTTATCTACCAATATTACCTATCTATAGACATGTGTTTTTGGATTTCAAAGTCACCTACATACACCCAGGCTGCGTAATTCCAAACTTGGATTAACTGGGGCGAACTTCCAAACGTTGAATTAAAGTTCAGGGTCCGTTTTGCTCAATTGAGCCGGGTTCGTTTTCGAGGATCATTCAATGCTTGAAGGGAATGGGGGCTGAGATTTTAATTAACATTATGATTTAAGCATATCGATTAAATAAATATTGAAGCAAAATAAAATCACTGCTGTTAAACTTGTGTTCTCTATAGTTTAATTAATTGCTTTACAAGTACGGGCTATGGTATTGAATATTTTATACGTTAATTATTTTGTATTTCGCGCACTTGCTCTTGATTAGTCGTTAAGATCCTCGATATAGCATAAGAAAATTATTATGTAAAATAGCCGTATTCTAAACTTTATCTATACTTTATTCAGTTATGTATCCATTGTGTTGCTATTCGTGGAAATACTATTACGCATCGACGTTGTACAGGTTTCCTAGAACAGTTTTACATAATAGATCAAACTGATAGGCTAGAAAAATCGTGTTACGTTGATAAAAAAGTATCAAGTTATAATTATTTGTATCTTGAAATCATCAAAAGTGGAAAAATACTTATCAAGCTAAACACGAAATTGAACTAACTTGTTCCTGAATATTAGAGGCGCAACAAAATACGTATAAGTGAAAGTGAGATAAATTGGCCCCCAAATGCCTCTTCTTTAATACATATACGTATACACGGTAGAGGAGTTTTCAGGAAAGTAATTCATATACCAAATTCCATGTACTTATATCCACGTAATAAATTATGTCAATCGAGATACTTACTGGAATAAATCGTATTATAATATTGTAAATGAGCGAAACCATTTTGTCATTTTATAAAGGAAAAAAAGTTCAGTATCATTTATAAAAATTATTTGAGTCGATGAGAGTGAATTGAAGTTCTACTTTCAAAAGGCCATTTTGCATATTTATATATCGCTTCACATTTGGGCATTAGATATACAGGGAAAATAAAGATCGGTTTCAAATTGTCGAAACAAGTGAAATCCGATCGATTTAAACTAATCGAGTGTTTCCGGTAATTTTGAAACTTTATCGTAATTTTATCTTTCGCCTTCTCTTTTACCTGCATCTTTTTATTAACATATGTATATAGATAGAGAAATGAAGTAGAGCAAACAGATGCGAAATGCGATTTTGAAAATGCGCGCGCGATATGCGATAAATGGAAAAGCGATAGCAGCGCCGCGCGTGCCCGATTTTATCTTTAAGTAATAATTACAATAAATGAGCCGTACTAATTAGTCTGCATTACCAATATAGGTCACACCACGCGCGACCACTCGCGGACTCATTTGGAACTAATTAATATTCGATACGCACAAAAAGCAACGTTATATCGACGTCGACGTCGAGTGTAATCTGCTCGAATACTTATGCACTAGGCATACAATACATTATATACCATGAAGGCTTATATAGTACTTGTATACATAATGTATATAGTACATACGAAGAGAGTATACAGTGATACGACACGAATCGGAATTAATTTCATTCTCCCAATGACAACTATGAATTATTGACAGACGCCAGTCAAAGTGTGATTTGGGTGTAACAAATCCAACCGATTGATCATCGCGCCACTGGGAATTGGCCCTAAAGTTCCTTTACGCCAATGCGAAATTCAGCCTTGCTTAGCCTGGAGTGTCTAGCGGTAGCGATTAACCAAGAGATTTGCAAATTTACGATATTACCTCGACAAGCACGTTAATTTATGACCATGCTCCTCCATCCATAGTTCACGTTACTCTCAAAGATCGAATCTCTCGATTAAGCCTGCAGACACGCGATTTTTGTAGATTTTTAGTAAAATTGATATGTTATAGAAAAAAAAAAAACGTTAATTTTATAAGTATGTCGAGTACGATTCTTCGGATAGTACTTTTTGTTTTGTTAACAAGCATATTTTTTTAGTATTTTTTATTCCGTCGCGCAGTGAATAACGTGGGTGAAATTTAACGAGGGACCGCAAAGCTTCTACCTTTTGAATTCGAAAGCCGGCGTGAAGGATCGATCTTGATGATATGCAAGCTACGGTCACGTGTGGCTAAAATGAACTGCTGAGGTTTCTCGAAGTTACGTCTCGAAAAAAATAGAAGTTTTACGTGCCACGAGTTGCCCTACTTCTACTTCGAGCCGTTAAACCTTTAACGTTGAATCCTCAGAGCTATAGCATAAAGAATGACCTGTTTTTCTTTTTCTCTTTTTACTTTCTCAAGTTCCCTTTTTGTTTTTTGATAGGACGCTTAAAAAAATTATGAAGATCCTCTCATAGGTGTGTACGGGAAACCTTCGCGTGTATCCTTCCTCAGCATAGCCGTCTTTGTCTTCCGATCTTCAATTAGTTTGTCTTTTTCTCTCGTTTATCCAATACCCCTACAATTATTCTTATCTTTTTTGCCTTACTGCGTCTCAGAGAGTTTTGGCAAAAGAAACCCCACGTGGGCATTAGTCACGATTGATACTCGAGGCTGAGTATTTTTTTAGGGCAAAATACGAAACCCTCTGAAAGCTCTTTGTCATACGGATCGACCAATACGCGAAATGCTGATGAAGTGGAAGGAAAAGGATAAAGAAAGCTGCTGCAATGATCTTTATCTCTCGTAGAAATATTCATAAAAGTTTCCGGGTCTCCTTAATACCGTGAAAATATTGCGTCAGTCTTGGCATCCACGACTCACGCAAGAAGATAAGCTTCCGACAAGTGTTCAAACGAGAGCTTCGGACTTGTAAGTTTTTTCCGTGTTATCTTCCGTGTTAAAGGCAATACAGCCAAGTTAAAAACAAAGACAAAAGAATTCTTTTGTTTCTACTTAAGTTTCCACTTCCTCGATATACTCTAGACCTATTACTTCTTTTCACGCGAGCATCGCTAGACCCTTTTCAACCTTTTATATATAGCGACTATAAATAACGATTCTTCAGAAAAAAAGAATTTCAATCCGCGCACACACGAAAGCTTCTTGTCACGAACTAAAACGATCAGTCTGCGTCACCATGGATCAACGACATATCGCGTGTGCTTATCTAACGCGTCATGACATCTCAGACCCAGGAATCTTATATAGAATTGGCAATAATTCCAGAAATCTGTATACATAATAACTCGAAAGCTCAATTGACCTGATCAAGATTTACGTGGTTATAACTTGATATCATAAAGCAAACTTTATCTCCCAGTATCTATAAAAGCGTCTGCAGTAATTCCTGAAAGTTAACAGAAATCCCAGTGGATTAATGAAATTATTAGATTATTATGAAAATCAGTAATAAAATGTTAGCAAAATTAACAATACTACCAGATGGTACGTGACGATACCTAAATACATATTCAGCACGAGATACCAGCAATTCCTTGCTTAAAAACTACGTCATACATAGAAGAATAACTTAATGTTATATCACTATCAAAATGGTCCCACAGCGACTTCACCCTTGTAACAATAACAATACTCGCATAATGAACAATTGTTTTAGAATGTGAGAACGTACCAAGGGTATCTTATCAGGCTTTAGAGTTCCTTTGATACCCTTTAACATAGTATATACAGGTAACCAAATGCAATGACAAAGCTTTCATCCCCTCTGATAATGGAATTGCAAAGGACCCTACTAGAGATTATAGTTTCAATCCAAGTTGAACGCATTGATTAGTTATAGCTCTAGCCTATAGGTAACCCACTCCTGATACCCATTGGTATCATTGGTATCCAGTCTGGGATACCAATATACGTAGATCTATCAGTAAGGTATCAGTTAGGACCAAAGCGAGCATTAATCTCTTACACCATGACTTAAAAAGGTTGTGCTTAACAGTTTGACGACAGTTCCGGGACAAGGGTTGTAAACGAGGATGATTCGAGACCCCGTCACGCGCTACGGGTTAATATGTACCACGTGTCCAGCACCCTCAAATTTAGCCCTTTCGTAATTGGCCGGCTTATCGCGATTTGGATAGAGAAGTCAGCCCGGGGCTGTTGTACTACAGTCTAATGTTTGGTTGATGCTATGCTAAAGTGGGGTTGAATAGAAGTAGAGGGCACCTCAAGGAAAAGCCCTTGTGCGTTTCTTGTGACCGAAATTTATTGTCCAAGAGTCGAAAGGAATATCCAAGTACGGCAGGGTCTAGTTAATAAGATTGATGTGATGCAATAGGGGCGCAGGGTTTGGAATCTACCCTCTTACTCGCGGCTCGATGTCTGTTTGCATTAACATCGGACAACGGTGCCAATGTATTATGCATAAGAACAAAAAGTCTAGACAATTTGTTCTTGCCTAGTGGCGTCGAGGTCTTTGGGACTCCTTCTTACGACGTATTACAGATTGTCTTTTTCTACTTTACTTTTTTCTTTTATTTATATGCTCTTTTGGTTCTTCTTCTTACTCTTATTCTGCGACATTTCTTTGTTCTCCTTTGTTACGCTACGCTGATACCAGCGACCCACGTTGAATCTCATACATGCTAATTCCAAGTGGGCTGCCGTAGTACCACTTAATCGGACCAATTTGGGATTTTCTCTCCAACGTACGATTTATGTCCTGTCCTTTCGTGACAGTAGATAAACCACTTTGGTAACCAGACATTCGAGAAGCGTTTTAAAACGTATCTTATCCTGGAATGCTGAAATTAGTTTATCATAGAAATTTGGTAGCGTTGATAGTATCTTTTTTTTATCGACGTTTACGCGAATTTTCTTTCTTAAGAGTCTACGGTAAAAATCAATGCGGGAATCGCGTGCACTTAACTTACGCACAGGTAGCGTCAAGACTCTAGGAAAAATCATTAAACTTTCAAGGCTTTGATTATTAACCTAGAAATGCTGTTTTTTTTTGTATAAAACGTCAACGGTGTTCAAGGAGGTACTGCTAATTAAATGCACTTCTTGGTTATTTCCCTGTGGGAGGTTTTAACTTGCACATAAGTACCATACAAATACCGCAATAACGCAATTAACATTTTATAATTATCATCGTCGTTAATGCTTTGTAGGAGTTCATTAAAATGGTACTGTTCCCGTTAACGAAGGACATTATTACCAATCTAGTTAAGTTTCTGACAAAATATATTGTGAATACATAAAAACTTAGATAAGTAATAGTAAAATATATATATATATATATGCTCTACTGGTCACATACAACTAAAACTTCTAGCTCGTAAAGGAATTTCATTCTAATAATAGATCAGCAGTTTTTTATTTTGTTACGCGAAATTCATATACATAGATATATACGTAACATGAAGTGAGAGAGAAAGAGAAAGAGATACGTAACTACATAGATAATACATATTTACCCAGATAGCATATTTCGGTATACATGCGCAATGCCGAATGGATAAACAGGACGACGGTAATGGCTTTGTAAAAATTCTATTGTTCGGCATAATGGGGATACTCGTAGTCAAAATAATGAAGGCAATTTCCATCCAGCAATAACCTGGGTCCATTTGGCGTGGAGATCACAGCCACAGATGCGATGAAAAATCCATTCAACATTATACACAGAGATGATTGAGATAGATACTCGAATCTTTCGAAGAGAAGGGGAGAGGGAAAGAGAGAGGGGATGGTAAATTGCAGTGGGATGGAGGAGAGACTGATGACAAATGAGGAAAGAGTGTGGAATGAGGCTGTATGAAAAAAAGAGCTTTTGTGTAAACTCGAAGAAAAGCTCCTAGGATAAAAGCTCGAACGCGATAATATCACGTTAGAAGCGAACCATACAAGAACGCAAGTCCGCAAGTATCAAGATCATTTCTGTGCCAGCCAGAGCGTATCTGTTCGTATATTTGCGTAGGAGAATTCACGTACAGAAAAAAGCTCCAGGTTGCATTCTAGCTTGCGGTCTGATCTAACTGGGCTGAAAGTTTCTGAACCGGATGGGCAATGCTTTTTTGTTTTTGTCAGTTTTTTTGTTTACTTTTTTATTCTCATCCAAAACGCACCTTCAAACTCCCTGAAGCTTCTGATTATACCGTGGACTCGAAGGATATGACTTTCCGGTATTCATGAAATGCGCTTCAAAATGCTCGCTTGCTAGCGCGATAAAAATCTGAGCTTTCATGATGGATGAGACAGCGAAAACTCAGTCCTTTGTACTACACACATCCCTGAAGCTTTACATTCTACAAATCCTCGCGTGCATCCAAGCATGTAAGTATTTAATTGTTTTTTTTTTCCATTTTCTCTCATAATCCTCCGTTGCGAATATTTATTAGGTAATTTCGCCACAATTCTTCTTTAATTATGAAACGAACGCAATTAAAATTCTCTAGACAGACTCGAGTAGCTTCCGTGCCAGAGAATCGTGCAAAGCTCAAATAGTCTGTCTTCACGAGATACGTCCTCGTTATCCTTAAGGAATTTGGAAACTCTCTCTGTGTTCCCGATGCAACTCCATCATTGCATAGAAGTTTCCAAGGAAGGTCTAGGGTGGAATTTGCGATTCCGTGAAACTCAACCGCAGGAATTTACTCCATCTCGTGTAACATGGACCAGATATCTAGCAACACAGAATTCGAGTTTCGAATCGAGTGCAGTATAGTATAGCAACCTTTAACGAATTGTATTACAGTTACCTGTATAGTCACTATACAATAGTTGTAGGTATATATAGGATTTTCATGGAATCCACCCACATCCGCCATTAACCATCGTGGTCATTTTCTACGAAGAGAAAAGGATTAGATCTGCATTTTAACTGGAATTTTTAAATGTAACCGCATCCCTACCAACTGGACCGGAAGAGAGGATACCGTATTTTACCAGCAGACAATCTGCGAACCAATCACTATTCCAGACACTGCACCTGACGGCAAAACAAGTTACCGCGAGTCCACCAGTAGGAGATCTCATCTCGCTATCCAGAACCCTCACTAGATTCGTTCCGATAAATCTATTTGGATCTGATCGAGCACCTGTTAAATCTGACCAGCACCATCGAATTAACTGATATCTCCAATTCCCCATGAAAGTGAGCTTCTAACCGGATGATAGAAATCCACAAGACCGGAAGTTCCTTCTGCGCGGTGACTAACCAGCGTATTTTTCAGGAAGAAATTACTTTTGAAGTTTGATACAGCATCCCACTGACCATGGACCAGAGGTTAGAAAAAGTTCATAGAAAATCTTTAGAATTTCAAACAGACCAAACAATCTCGTAAGTTATCTCTTCGAAATCTACATTAGATTGAAAATGCATTATATTTTATGCATATAAAGATATGTGAAAATCAAGTGCACGTTATAATGCTGCAGCTTTAATCCTTTTATCTTATTGGCTAACTGTAAAAAATTAAGAGCTTAAAGGATGCATTCGATAGAATTTCGTTTATTAAGATATCGAAAGTAAATTTCTTTGGACAATACCGATGAGAGAATGCAACGAATGACCTAAATCTTTAACGATTTATATGATCGGCATTACCCGACGGCATTGTCCCACGGAGGTACTACGTGGAAGAATCTATATATATATGTACATATATATATAAAAGCACCGATTTATCGTCTATAAAAGCGAAATCGTTAAACCTTAAATGCCAGCGGAGGGTGTGGAACATTTATTGCCAGATGGCCATATAAGCGCACCCGCGGAAGTTCAATCGCATTTGTCACTTTCTGCCTGATACACTGGCGCCCGTTATTCGTTTGTTTATCGTGAAAAACGTTCGTCTGAAAATTTAATGCACTTTTCCAGTCGCGCAGCTGCATCGTATGTCTCAAAGTGCAGCAAGACTTTAAACGAGACAACATTTTTATCTCCATTTCCTGTACGTTTCCTCTACGCTGCACTGAATGAAATATATCAATATATCCAACCCCATAAGCCGTAATACCATAGGTATATAGCTATATACATTATTTCAAGATGGCGAACAAACTTCTTGCATTTATTTTAAAATACACGTAACAAATATATATACATAACAAGTATAAACATCAGATCTGTATACTCATTAGCACTTATTCAATATTTACTTACTATAGTAAATACTAGCCGATTCAACTTCTACCGAAGTTGCTCTCTTTAACTTCATCACTCATAGCAATAGTCATCTAAGCATACAGCCAGAGTAATTTGCTTCGTCTATCTATCCTTTTTTTTTGCTTATTCTCAACCATTCTCTATTACTTTCCCATTACAATCATTCGTTCGATTTCTGTCATGGCGAACACATTTGCTCTTATTGTCTTCTCGTATACTCCTTCTCACTCTTCTCAGATACCAAGGTAAACGAATAAAAGCTTCTCTCGTCCTCTCCGTCTCTCTTGAAAAGTTTCCTCGAGCTTCCAAGAGATCTCTAACAATGAGACCCCGTTAAAAAAGTTCCCACCACGAGGTTAAGGGAACACTTAAAGCCAACGCAGTAATGAGCGTACCTCAGCCATACCTCTTATATACCCTGATAGCGAAAACTTCCAACTGCTTTTGGGAATAATTCGAAAGAAAAAGAGAAGTGAAAGAGGGATACGGTTCCCGAAGGAATTATGCACGATTAAGAGCCGTGGGATGATTATTGACAAAGTGCTAAAGAGAACGAGAACAAAGAGCCAATGGCAATCGTTATGAATTTTGTTCACGGGAACTCGAAGAATGCGTTTGCAAAATATGACAA
>JARPRG010000409.1:754112-776931 GCA_031001745.1 Hartigia nigra
TGCTGACTCGCGGCGTTGTTAGTAATTTGGACGTTGAGGCGGACTTCCATCTATTCCAGAACTTCGAAAGCAGCCGTCAGCAATTAGACTCGCGCTTGGTCTAACAGACAACTGACTGCGAAGCTAAAATAAATAGAAAACTATCAGCGTTCGCTAACAAACTATTGGCAACGAGGTATTTCCTAGCAGGTATGTCAGGTATTTGTTTTTTTTTTTTATATTCGAATAGTACTTGCTGTTTTTGCCGAAATGCAGATCGTTAAATAGGTGGCCGCGTTACGTTACGTTACGCATACAAAATGAGGAATGTGACGTCATCCAAAAAATGCTCACCGGTCCATGATTCGCTCGCTGGTTGAAACCTTTGTCTAATTTGTTTTATTCAGGTATTTCAGCAATTACCCATTAAAAAAGAGCATTAAATTCAAACGGCACTAGAAGTGCCGCAGTGCAATTTCCCATTATTTCTGCCGCTTCTCGTTTATATCGCCAATTCAATTTGGCAACGTACGTCACGTATATACGTATGTTAAAATTTCGTCGGGATAAATAGCTGCGTTCGCAAAAACCAGTGGCACGCGATTCTTTATAACACATAAATACGCGATTTCCATGAAATTCATGGTAATTTTCCTGTTGTGGATGTCACATCAGGTTTACACTAGTCGAAACTGGCAGTCCTACCCTCTATTACAATGTCCCAAAACCGTCCATATAATGCCTATAGAGCATACAATGCTCAAGGGATATTTGCAAAATTAATCTGACGTGTGAAACATTTTTCTACTTAAAAAAAAAATTTTTTTCCTATTCTTTGACAGCTCTATAAATACGAATAACATAATTCTTGATAATTGTAATTTTTTTTTAATTAAACATTTTTTGTAACCATGTCACTTACAATTCTCTGTGTATAGCCACTATTCTTTGTTTCACTGTTAATGAATTCTGATTGGATAGTGGACCATCCTGATGCACAAACTCCAGCTTTAATATTTCACGCGCAAATCTTTCTAATTCTAAATTTCCATTTACTACTTTGAAATTTATTAAACGTACATTATATATATACAACAACTACAACGACTATAAATACATTTCAAAACTAATTGGATTTAGCATTCTTTCTCCCGAAAGCTTTAATTAGTTTACCCCAAATTCTTTTTCTGCAACATAAACTATTCATAAAAGACACGCGTATTGTGTTTGATAGGAAAATTTAACAAAAATTTCAAAACTAGAAATTCCGCTATAAAGTTCCAAATGGGTGGACGTATTTTTTACGATCAATACCACAAGCAATTTGGAAGGGTCCGATTTCATTTGTAAAATATCATTGTGCGGGTTGGGAAAAATGAAGAAAAACAGAAATAATAAAAGTGGGGGAAAAAGCAGACATTCGTGTACCCATCAACTCCGTACCTGCTATTATCAATCCCATGGTATTATTCTACCATACTACAGTCAACACGGTTGACATGACCCAGATGAAACGAGTACTCTTCTAGAGAATGTAGAAGAGAGGAAAAAAGAGGGGATCCAAATAATGTCACTTCTGATGTCATACCAAACAATGGAGCCTTATGTACTATCATATACACAATATACGTACGCCTATATGTACGGCTGCACTTGTATGTCAGTTTGACTGATAGTATTCGAGTGATAAACTGAAGGCGCGAAATTTCAAATAGGACTTTTAGAACGGTTGATACAAAAATATTGATGAGAGTCTGAGTGAAAAAAATGGAATAAATAAATAAATAGCTACGGGAGAGAAGGAAATTATGAAACTCTGGAAAAGCTGTGAAAAATTACACCATTAGACGAATGGACGCTCTTAAAGAGACGTAAGTACCTCATTTGAAGTTGGCCTTGGACTTTGCGCTTATCTGTACAAATTTCTTCAATCAGTCTCTCGATAAATCAACCACCCTTATTTACAGGATGGTTATGAGAAATGAGGAAAAGAGAACTTGAGGTAGCGAGAATTTTCTACGGTTTCTATCAACTTTGTTTTACCTAGGTTAATCTTTTACTGCTTGAAAAGTTTGGTATTCACAGAGAGAAAGAGAGAGAGAATGAGAGAATGAGAGAATGAGAGAGACAAAATCTCAACGTCCAACATTTATCGTCACTATTTACATAGCATGCTACAATCTAAGTGATACTGAAAATTTAAACTTTTCACTTGCAGCAGCTGGGTTTTCAATCTGACTGATCCTACTCTAGTAAAGTTCTTTGAATTTTCTCCCTCTCCCGTTGCCACTTTCTTCACCGTCCTTGCATAATCTTAATAAATTCTCAGTTAATTACGTAATTATATTGTGACTATATGAAGTCCAGAACTCTTACTAGAAACTCGAAACTTCGTAGATACATTTACAATTTTTTAATCTTGAACATATTTCGTATTTATTTTATAAGTTTTTTTTTCTTTTAATATCGCAGCACTCTAGGAAGATATTATAAATCAATTTTTCTTTATCGCTATTTCTCTTTTTCGTTAAATTAACAGATTCAGTAAAGCCGGATATAGAAAAAAAAAAACAGAGAATAAAAAACAAGAGTATTTACAGTCTGGCATTTATTACCGGCAGTACGAAACAAAGCAGCTTACGAATATTTTCCGTGTAATAACCAATGGGAGGAAATCAATGGGCGAATATAAGGTGGATGTCCCAGTTATCGACTATGTACCAGTAATCGTCAGTGTGTGCTTTGACTATAGTAAAATCTACAGTATTATAAGACAAGTGACGATTATTGGTACGTAGCCGATAACTGAGAAATCTACCTTAACTACACTTCATGCATTAGTTAGTTCGAAGTGCACGATTGCGTGAAAATGCTGATCCAGCAATTGATCTCGATATTGATGATCCCTAACGAAATGTAGATAGCAGTGGATATTACCAAGACGAATGATATAAATCCGTCTATTTAATTCTGTCTGCTTTCGCGATTTTAAAGAATCACTTTATATTGTTTTTGAAAATAAAAATGTAAAAGTTAAATTTTTTCATACCAATTTTGCATCGTGAAACTGATCAAGCACTATCAGAGATTTTAATATTTTTTGCTGCATGCATCTCCGAAAAAATCCTTAACAATTGCAATTGAATAGAATTTCCGATTATTCGATAAATAAATGGAAATTTAATTCCTCCAAATTTGTCCGTGCGCAGCTCCGCTTTCGTGTAAATTCCATCTCTGAGCACGTACCTATCTACATTCATATATGCTTCGAAATATGCTGTATATTTACGCCATAGGGAAAGCGATGAAAACGTAACTTTCGTCGCGCTTATAAAAGAGCGCTTTTTCAACATTGTTCTAGAATTTCTATATTTATTTCCCATTTTTCTTTTTTCTCATTCCTACTCACCACCTTCTGTAACCCTTACTCGTTATTACATCAACGCACCAGACCAAGAAAAAGGACATGCAATTTATAGGTATAACAAAAGCTAAAAAAAATACTAGTGGTATTTTCAAAAAGTATCTATACACATTGCGCGTCACCTAGTGCACAATATCGTACATAGTACACACACTACAATATTATTAAAAAACATAAATAAATAAATCAAATAATGCCCACCACATCTTATTTATCCTTACCCTGAAAAATATCAATTAAAATTATTAATTCAGATGTAACCTTAAAAAAGCTATAAAATTGAAGACTTACGGTTTTCCTTTCGTGCTCATCATCCTTTAGAATCGACAAAACCATATATACTCATTCCTCGCGTATATTTTTTCCTGACTAAAATCGAATATCTTTGCATAATATTAAGCTTATTTCACACGAAACAGCTATAAATTATACAAGAAACAATATCCTTCGTTAAATCCTACCCAGCTTTATTTCGTATACAGGATAGGATGTCAGTCAGTTGGCACAAGTGTCCATGAACGAGAGAGGGTTAGATCTATCGAACAAATATAATAAGAATAACCCTAGACTTTAGATAAAGAGAAAGAAATTTCATTTAGCCAATTTCACATCTACAAAACCAAAGATATTACTCTGAAAAAATTCAGAAATCGTCGTCAGTTAAAAACCTACGTAAATCAGCATCCGGCCTTTGGTAACTTTCAATAAAATTGACAAAGTGCCGATACTTTATGGAGAAACCTCGTTATCGCTGACAGGAAGAACCTCTCTTATTGTCTTAAAAAATGACGAAATGAAAGTACACCCGACCACCCACCTCAATATCCCAAACCTTTACTCCCTTTGCGAAGACATTAACCATTACTTAGTTACTCCTGGTTCACTGTGAGGGTGAAAAAGAAGCGCTTTAATAACTTCTGGAAATAATTACCCCATTAACAAAAGTATGATCTTCCGAAGTAGAACTTTTCGCTTGCATATACTGTAATTGTATCTATACGTGCGCGTTTAAAACGTCGAATCGAAAATCATAAGGATGCACTTTGAAGTATTCGTTACCGAGATAATTAAAGAACGGACACTCGCGTTATCTCTAGGAAAATTTCAGCCAACTGTGAGTAAATTTAATTTCGAATGACGTATGTGACGCTTTAAAGGTAGAACTTGTAACTTCGACTGACTTTAAAGTGCGTAAAGCACATATACCTAATATAGGTATGTACACGGCATTCCTGACTATGACTCTTGCATAGGAAATGCTCCAGCTTGACTCGAGATTGCAGGAATTGAAATGGTCGTTGTCAGAAAGTCAACAGGATTTTGCTGAGGCGTCTCGCCAAGCGTCGCTCGTCGTATTATCATGCAGACGCACCCTCTGGTGCCAGGGTGAATAATCAGTTTCTCAGCTCGTCAAACTTGCACTGCACGTTTACAATAGAAATCAGAATAGCGAGAAATTGCTTCTATGGAAAATTAGGTAAAAATTGAATAAATTCTTTGTGACCAAACTTGGAGGTAAGTTCTTAAAAAATGCAATGCCAGGCGATATTATTACCTTGGACTATTGCAATCACTTTCGTGGATACTGTATAAAGGGGAGAGGAGATAACCCTAATTAAGCTGGATAATTAATGAAAAATTCTCCGAAACGCTGCGCTGCCCAAGCAGTTTTGGTATTCGAAGACAATGAACCTGGGTAAATGGCGTGTGCTGGAGAATGAAAAGATGGTAGCATTATTAAAGATGCAATTCTTCTTCAGGGAATGCGATATCTACAAGGATTCTGGATACTTGTAAGGATATATATGTTGCAGGTAAAAGTACCCATGGGCGTTTTTCGAGATCGCCTATCATTGAATGAATTGACAGTAGCGGGAAATTGGAAGCAAACTGCTATTATTAAGAGGCAGATGAAAAAGCTTTGCGAAAACAGGAGAGCAGAAAATTCATTGGAATTTTTGTTCTCAATTTTGAACGCGATTTCGGTCTCTCGGAACGAGGTCGACTGAGAAAAGAAAATTAAGGACGCGTATTACAGTCTGTCGGATTTATCATTCAACGTGAAAATCGGTCTTCGCGAAAATTTATCCCTTACGTGTTTGACTATTTTTTTGGCATTTTATCCTTTGGAAAAAAATGTACTGAATTTTTTTTTTTTTTTTTTCATAGAGATCCCGGTTTATTCGCTGGCCAATTCAGTTTTTGCGGTTTCAATTACTTTGCTATATGCTCGACCACTATTATGTACTTTTGTACAGACACTGGGATGGGTGAATACATTAAGTAAAACCGAACGTCATTTAATCCGAAAATAGCAGCTCGGTCCAGCAACACAAACCGACTGGAATCGAAAGGGAGAAGAAAAGTTCGATGGTTATCGATTGAGCTATGTAGGTTATGATGTAATTTTAATGGCTACAGCATGCCAGAAACAGGCGAACGCTCGATACGAACGCCCTATGTATTTAGAGCTCTAGCTTTCAACCCCACCGTACTCTTTACCACCCTTCACCACCCTTAGCCCCCCTAATGCTCTCCGACCTCGATTGGAAATCAATCTTCACATTATTTGCATTATTTAATCAGCTTTTCTCTGTTAGCACAATATAGAAACCCTTTCACGATATTGTCTTACGTTCCAGTTTCTTATGTTCTAATCTATTTAAAAAAAATTTTTAATATTCGTCAGCCTGTCATTTCGCCAAAAAAAATTTCCCAATTAAAAACGACATGGTCGAAGGGAGAAGAAAGTAGCACGTAAAATTCAATTAGGTCCTCAAAGTGCCTAATGCGATTCTTTTCATCGCGCTGAAGAATACACTTGAGCGATGCTATAATTTATCTTTGACATTTTGTCAAAATTAAAAAATTTTCGTATTCTTCCATCATAATATTGTTGCCAGTAGTACACGTACATCTACTCGATACAAGAAAAGCCCGTATCTTTTACAGTTATGACCGATCACCGATATCAAGTAGACTTTTCAAGCTCCATATAGAAAACCTTTACTTTACGACTATGAGCGATGTTAAAACTTTTAAGAGAATTACGTCATTTTTCTAGAAGATGCGAGAATCCATCGCCATCGCGTTAAAGTTTCTGCTGCGACTTCCGTCAGACCGATTTCGTAGATACGGTATATCGTATACCGTAAGATTCACAGGTATACGTTATGGTACGCCGTATAAGATCTCATCGCCACTTTCCTTTGGAATAGGTCTCGCTTTATTTCCCTTTGCCTCAGCGCCAATTCACGGCTATCTTTTGTTTCCCAGCAAATTGTCGAAGAAACGACATTATTGCACGATGTCGTGACCAATCCCCATCGACGTACTCGTTGCAAGCGCCACTGAATTTTATTGCGCCATGTATCGAATCTCGTAGATTGAATTTCGTTACGCGGGAATAAACTTTCCATCCGTTCGTCGTATACCAGTATCCATAGCAGCTACTTCTGGCAAGAGAATTTCTGAAAACAAAGACCTAAAACAATAGCTGGGAAGGGAATGCATTTGAAATTTATTCAAGTAAAGATATATTTACAAAGCTAAAATCCATTTGTTAAGTGAACCTTAAACGCGATTTACGAAAGTTCCATTTAAGACATGATATATGAAAATTATTATTGATTATAATAAATAATAACAATTATTTTATACAGTTACAGATTTTCAGGACGAATATTTAACCTCCGCCAATATGCTTCTTGTTTTCGATTAAATCGTAAACGTTCCTGTATTAATATTTGCATATGACTATATATATACGTAGTAGAGATAACAGTATTAATATATCAAATCTCCATAATGTAACATAATACAATAGCTATATAATCGCGCTTACTATTTCAATTAAAATCTGCAAAATTTTATATAGATCAATATGGACCTCTCGCAGAAATTCTATGGTTATAATAATATGATTTCACCATCTGCCAAGGTATCTTTAATTGCTTACTGAATAAATGTTTGAGAGTTATAAGGGAATCTTTGAGTAGGCACTTTGAGGCATCAAGAAGCTCTAATGCGATTAAAATCCTTGATAACATTTCTCTCCCATATTAGAGATAAAGAGAGAGTGAAAGCGGGTGAGTCATGCTCCAGTTATCCACCCGAAAAACAAATTTAACCCCATGGTGACCGTGTTTCTCTATCGAGAATTATTAACAACGTAACCTTTTACTCTGTGAAGGTAAAAAAGAAAAAAAATTATTTCCTTCGGTACACGCGGTGGACCTTGCACGCTTCCAATATATTTATAACACATATATATAAACACACAATGTAACAGCTACGAAAAGTTACGTAGCGGCTACTACGTGAGTGAACAACGCGATACGAGAGTAATCGCGGAACCGCAAACGTTTATTGCAAGCGGACACGCAACTATTATTCCACAATAAGTGCATAATCTGGGCCGTGTCGTGCTACGAGAAGTACGGCAAGTATCGAATTTCGATTTGTCTCACGAACTCCCCAAGGCTATTGGGATAAGAAAACGACGGTGAATTTAAAGCTGGAGAAGTTATGAATGCGATTGTAGAAAATGGCGAAGATTTCCAGCTGTTCTGCATAACGTTCGCATATTCAATACGTTCGTTGACAAAGAGAGAACATGGAGAGAAATGAAAGAGGAAGAGAGACAATATTGAAAATTAAGCAACCAGACTGGCTAAAATTTAAAACCGTTGCTTCATACTAAATATATATATCTATCTATGGTTTTAGGTACACAAGGTATAGCGACGCTACAGTTAAGGGATGAAGGAGTCGATTTAAATGGAAGAGAATGGGATATCTAAAATAGAAAGAGAGGAACGAGGAGAGAATAAATGAGAGTATAAAGGATGAGAAAGGAAGACAGTTTTCCAATTTCGCAAATTCATGACCCGTAGAAACTTCGATATTTTCTCGAGAGGCTGACTGGTGTCAATAAAACAATATGTGGGGGATGAAGGAAGGCGGTACGGAACAATAGAATTGGGAATAAGGGTCTTCTGATTTACGAACATCCGTTTAAGGAACCACCCGGTATAGAGGACGAAAGTCTTTGAAATAAGCAAAATAATGTAGGAGTCTATAGTTACTTAAGTTAAAATATTTGAGTATCACTAAAATATACATTTGAAAAGATTCAAAAGTTGTTTGTAAGTCAAGGACGCGCGGCTATCTTCAAGTACTAAAAAAGAAGAAGCTCCATCTTCATCAATAGCGGCAACGGCTGCAGTGGTAAAAGTGATGACAGAGTCAGCCGCAACAGCCAGCGGTTGAACGAAGAGGATGGATGCTGAAAAGAAGAGAGAAAGAAAATAGAAGAAAGAAGACTGAACTTAACTGGGGTCAAATTGACTCTAGTAGGGAGTCCCTGCATTCAATATGGCGACTTCCTAATAGAGTCAGGCTGACTCCTTTTAAGACGTTCACCGAGCGACGTTTGGAGTATATATGTATATATTGGTATTACATGTAAATATATATATATATATAGCACTAAGGAGCGTAAATCATCTACGTAATGCATTACTTAGCAAGGAATTATTCGACACAGCTCGTAATGGGAAGTCCAATGAATACATAAGTTCACAGACAATCGAGAATATAGGGAATGAATGGTACCAGGGAGAGCATGGGGAATTGAGTGAACAGAAATATTGCATGTCGACGGCACGAATAAACGGAATGGATTTTCATGTAAGCGAATTACTATTTCTTTGTTCTTTACCCATACGCACGGAATAAGCCGGATAGCTAATGGTAGTAGACAGTGACAGGCAGACAGTGATACACAAAATCGTAAATAGTATGGTAGTATCATGCATTGGAAAAAATCCAAAAATAATTGATCGAATGAAAATCAGCCTTAGCGTAAAAACAATACATACATTATTGTCACGGACATTTTTCGAGTAATTTTTATTCTGTTTTAGTAATGAAAATTTCATTTAACACCTTCCTATTTTTTACCTGTAGTATTTGGTAGATTAACATTCAAGCTCTAAGCCGTGAATCGTAAGATGACGTCAACAATGAATTTGCGTAATTGTAATGTTAGAGTAATTGCACAGGGACTTGAATATTTGGTACATTAGGCACTGCGGGTGTCGTAAACACAGACAATGACTCAGAGCGCGTGACATCGCTCAGATATGGTTCTGTCGCCGACGGCTGAAGTGTAACGTCGTTAAATGAGATTAATTTCATTTCATCTAATTAGAGTTTAGCTGAATTGAAATTTTAATTAAAGCACTGCGTAACCTCCCCCCCCCTCCCCCCACTCATTCCCACTTACCGCAGTGCCCCGTACACCTCGCGAGGCTTAATTGCGTTTTACGTCGAAGATCGATAACCTGCAACGTGCTTCGCGATGCGGGAGGCGAAGGGGTGGTGATGGTGGTGAAGAATAGGGGATGAGACTTTTACTGGACAATTTAACGATGCCCGAATTTCCCCACGAATTTACATTCTTCTTGATCGATTAATTCAACCAGGGATCTGGAACAATGACCAGGATGGCGTCTTCTTTTGTACTTGAAGAATTATTTGAAATCCAATAATAATCATAGAGAATCAAAGAGAAAGGCGAACTTGCCTGCTGTCCGTTAAAAAAGTATTTGCTGACGCGGCATAATCCATGTCCTCGCACTGACACCAATTTCCGGCTGTTTTTACTGCAGGCATCGTATGCACGTGTGAAGACACCTGTATGCATATATATAGTCATCTGTGTGCATGCGTATTAACTTGGATTGAAATATCGACGCTTTTTAAATACCGAGCGTTTATGCAATCGTATAAACGGTCATGAGATTCGTTAGCTGGTTGTCGCGTAGATATAACGATAATTCGCAAATAAAAGAATTTTGCTGTATGGACCAACCGGTGGTTAATTGAATATTCATCTGATTTTATATGAGATACCTTGTGGCGTGCGATATATCACGCTATCGTGTGATTTTATTTTCAATTTTCAATGAACGACAACGACCTTCAAGACACAGTCATTGCTCTTCTTCATTGCTTACGGATTTATTATTATTTTTTTCTTTTGGATTAAACCTTGTCTATGAGATTTTCATAGAAGGGATTAGAATTTATCCTTTGATTTTATATCCTTTTTAGAGTTAAACGTTAAACTGTATTAGACAAGGGCTCTTTTTTAAATAATGGAAAAGAACGGTTTTTGTAGATAATGACATTAAAGTGTTATTACGCTATGCTATGTGGCTCAGGTAACAATCACACTAATTTTAAAAGAGAAATCGCTCGAATACTAATGAACAGAACATTATAGACTATATATATATATATATATATATCAGAAAGAAGAAGAGATTTGACAAGCATTTGCTATGCTTCGTGAAGGCGCAGAGATTTCTATGAATCAATAAATGCTTGATGTTAAATAAACCCTAAAAATCTTATAGCCTCCTTGAAAATACGAGTATTCGAATTTTGCGCCCACGTAGTAAATTCATATCCGAACGAAAAGTTAATATATAGCTCGTACCAAATCATTCAAATTTGCACACGTAATTTCAGATAAATGAAAAAAAAAAAAAAAACGAACAACGTAATTTGCATAATATTCAATGATGGCAGATTCAAACATGATTATTCTCATTCAATGTTGTTACTGAATTTTCACGAAGAAACGATTTTCACTATCAGCTTGTAGATTTGCATATTCACGTATACTCACATGCGTTTATGTTCCTGAGAAAAAATGGGAACCTATAGCAACTGTATGTACGTACGTACATATATGCATACAAGGAATACTCGTACCAAATTAATATCAGTAAGAATTTTCGAACGAAAACTTTTGCCAGCTCGATATAGTCGACTCAAGATGTAGCAGAAAAGTTCGCTTTCAGAATTCACCTATAGTATTCACAAAATTTCCACAGCTCAGCCAACAATTAAAAACCGCACAAGTCAAGAGCATAAGATAAAATATATATATATATATATATATTTTCTCAAATATCAATCAAAATTGATCGAATAATTATGAAATTTAAATTAACCCCAGAAATGACTACTATTACACAAAAATTCCCTAATTGATGCACAATACAAGCATTGACGAAACGAAATTAATTAAGCTCACATACAAATAAAAATTCTATCGAGCTGCCTCTCAATTACCTATCAAATTCTAATTAAAAAATTCTCTTCGTAATGCCCTATTAAACAAAAATTCTGCTACTCATCGTGCCGCAGGAATACTGTTAGATTGAATTATATATTACCGGGGTTATGTAATACCTAAACAATGACTGAATCCTCAGGCTATCGATTATACGAATCCTAGTTATAGACAAACCTGAACGGAATATATTGTAGATTGGTACCTACACATGATTTGAGGAGTATTAATTAATGTCAGGTTCAGCGCATCAGATTTGACATCGTATGAGGTATGACCTCATTTGTGCCAGTACTATCTGTCTCCTTGACGCATCGCGTACAGGTGCTCCCAAGTCCCACATGTAGATATATATATATATAGTATACATATATATAATATATATAATCCTACGTATAACTGCGTCGTTCAGGATGCGTAAACGCATGGAAGCCTTCTGGATGAAGAGTATATATATATATATAAATATATATATTACTATTTGACATATGCGAGTGTGACGTTGACAATACACAACCAGAAGGTTGATTCTCTTCATTTTGTCCAAGTGCAATATAACTGCCTGGGATATAACGAGAACATTAACTAGTTGAGAGAAGTATATAACTGAATGAAAGTCAATCATGCTCTTCTGTAAACTGAAGGTTCAGTACGGATTTTCTCCCAGAATAAGAAGTATTCGACGCTACTGCTGTAGTAAACCTGTATGGCTATGAGAGAAATAATGTTAACTAGTAAAAGATAGACTCTTTGGCGACACCCTTTGTACTTGAAATTACATTTCCATCAGGTTGCATGCCTTCACCAGTGATCCTGAATGGGCTCATTGTTCTTCCCGTAAATGGTTAGCTGCGAGAGAACCTACTCGTAACCCATCTGGTTATATAATAGTTTAATAGTAGGTGAGATAACTATAAATTTGTTACTATGGGTGGTAACCAACAATGCTCGTTTAATCGTAGAAGAACATGGCGGATGTGTTTTACTCAATGGGTTCTGACAGTTTATCGTTTCCTGATGATGATATTCATCTAGTATTTTATATCATTCTGGCTTTATTATGGATTCACAATAGTAGGATTTTCGTATTTATAGAGTAGCCTAATAGAATGGGGTTGGGGATCTGCTGTGTATTATATCTGTGTCCATTTACGTATAACCCTATGGTGAATGTTGATATTATCTGTTTACGCTATGACACTCTAGGGTTATTATCGCGTTTACATTGTCAGATTGCGTCAAACTGACTATATGTACTATAATGATTATTAGGTTTAGTTCAGGTCGAGTATTACGATTGGTTTGCAACGAAGGTTCCGTCGTTTTACATTAGTCGTAGGAATCGGCGATGTACGTTTTTATGGAAATAAAGAAAGCGAATAGTCGTTAGGCATTCGTTTACCTAGACTAAATTAGATATAAATTTAATGAATGGGTAATGTATATTGACGTTTTTATTTTTATCAAAATTAAAATACATTATGGCCTTTTTGTGGTATAAATCATATATTATAGACAGTGTGAAGATTTAACATTTTTATTAATCTTAACGTCTGTCTTCTACGCATTTCAAAAACTGAGTGGCTCGTAGCCTTTTACTTTTTACTTAATTTCAGATGATGCTCTATACTCTATCCGTATAGGAATACCGATATGTATGATGGGTAATTTATGTGCAAGAATGTCAAAAATGAAAAGTTTTATTCAATCGCTACACTTGCATTTTTGAATACCAGTGTTTTATTGGTTGACAGTTATATTAACTTTACCATACTTTTCCTAAAATAAAAATGCATATTTGAATACCTAGTACAAATATGATTCGCCAACCATTTATTCAATGCTAATCATTAAACATATATACGATTAGTACGATTATTATTAAAACTGAAATCACAAAATGTACGCATACAGTACACTGGATACGTACAGTGGTCACTAATATAAATGTCTTTCTGAGAAATTCTGTTTTACCCGAAAATAGAGTTAATAGGATTAATTTCCCTTTATGGCATATTCCCATATAGGATAATTGACATACCTACTTAGCATCAGACCGAGTGAAAGATACTTAAAGGCTATGAGTAGAAAAAGTGGTGGTAT
This sequence comes from Hartigia nigra, assembly GCA_031001745.1. NCBI lineage: Eukaryota > Metazoa > Arthropoda > Insecta > Hymenoptera > Cephidae > Hartigia > Hartigia nigra. The sequence continues at coordinate 767,768 of JARPRG010000409.1, forward strand.
TTTAATTAAGCAGTCAAAGCGATTTTAGTACGAGATCCAACTGCACTGAATATTTCGATATTTGGTATACGAACTGGGTTCATCATTGATGTTAAACCGTTCGGTCGCCATGTTCGATTAATAAATATTAAATGAGCTGCTATTAACGAACTTCCATTTCGTCCGATGATTCAGGTACCTCATACCACTTCTAATTGACTATTTTTTAATAGCTGTTCAATATTTCGAACTGTTTCGCGCGGTCATGGAATTCTCATTAATCTTCTGTCCACGAATACTGTTGTTTTTTCTCCTTTATTGTGTACTTTCCATATAGGTAATGCTTCCACTAAATCCCAATGGTACCATTTGCGTTGGCTTTATAAATGTACTTTAAAATAACCCAGAGGTATACAAGCTGGAATTTGCATTCACACCATGTTAAAAATATGCCGGCATTTTGAACGTGTCAAAATAATTTGTCTACGTGATATTACAGTACAACATAAAGAAACGAGAGGAGGTGCAAGAGATGCCGCAGGAGGAGCCAAATCCGTTGATGCGCAAGAAGAAGACCCCGGAGGAATTGGCGGCCGAAGCCGAAGCGGAAGACGAGGACGATTTTACGAGTAAGATTTTTCTTTTACGAAAAACAATAATATATAATCCGATCAAAATTAATATTCGTCCCCTTGCTCTTATCGAATCAGCCCCTCACCCACAACCGATCGTTTCACTGCGTTCGTTACTGTCTCGCAAACTTTTTTCTCGTGACTCACCAGTGATCAATAGTACCACCACAAGGACCAAAACGTACCCACGCTATCGATCACTCCGTCATATGCTTTTTCGTCCGTATAATTCCAACGAAACGGAAGAGTCGAGCAGCTTCCGCTAATGAATGAATGCGCGGCGCAAAGTGTGCAAAGCCAGAGCACCCCCTAGTCCCCACGAGTATCCGCTCCTGAACCCTGGTTCCAGGCCTGATATCCCCTCCACCCTATTCCTCATGCTCTTCCTCTTTGTGTAACCCTCCTCAATCCTGAATACCCTGCAGGTTCATTGATCGATGAGAGTTTAACGAGCCGGGCTAGAAATCAAACGGCGCGAGTGTCGCCCTGCTAATCCCTTCGCGAAGTGGCTGTGTATCTCTAATAACAAGCAAACCCACAGAGATTGAGCAAACAAAGGTTATTTTAGCAATGACGCCCCCGGGCGCTTCTGTTCCAGAACTGAAGAACACGATAGAGACACAGGTGAACGAGATAAAGTCCCAGATCGAAAGTAGATGCAGTCTCCAATGAGTTCGCACGGCTGCTGAGCGATGGCTGACGAGGACACCGTGTGTCGTGAAAATCGTCACAGTGACTCGGCCATCACTGTCGGACGAATTCATCAGCGTCATCGTAGAATCGTTGTATCGTGTCATCACGGATGTCCAGGTGACGACAGCATCGAGGAAGATTACGAGAAACTGATACAGAGATCCTGCCTGCTCACGTCCTCGAATCGCCTTCATGGATTGATTCACGTAATTGCCCTTAGCACCGTTACGCACTTACTTTGTGTACCTTCGTAAATCGACTATCCATAGCCAACTTCAGTGACTTCTAAGACTCTCCAGGATGACGTCTGCATCTGCCATCACGAATTAGATGCGTCAGCGTCTTCTTCTCCAAGAATTTTCCCCTTGCGTGTGTTTATAAACCAATGGTCCAGGATTGTCCGTTTCTTCGTTTTATTTTCATTTGACAATATGAGAGAACGAAAATTCATGCTTCTACAAAGTGGAAAACAACATTCTGTGCCAGACATGCTGTCACTGCGTAAACCCGCGACATTCAAAGGCGTCGTTATAAGTCGCAGATGGCGCGGACTGTAGAACGAGGGTAGTGCGTGCGAAGAAGATGGACCGAGTGAGGAGGCATTAAAGCAAGGGGAAAAATAAACATCGAATACAAAAATGTTGTTTATTTATGCACTCGCGCGTAATGTGTGCGAATTTTGGAAAATCTGCGATTTGATTGTCGACGTGTATACTGTTCGTGCGAGAGGGCGATAATCGGAATCTCTGGATTGGGAATAGAGGAAGAACGGGCAAGACTCGTGAATGGGGATAACCAAAAGAGAAATAATGGACGCAGATGGGAATACGTGGAATATTCTTTAAACAAGACTGCAACTGCCGATGGAGGGGGGAAGGGGGTACGTGCGAATGGAGTTAGAAAATTTTTCAAGGCGCCTCTCAACATTGGGGGATGCTTGGTTGCTCACTCGTCATCATTCTCGTCGTATAGAGAGGTATTGAAAAATTGCGTGAACAAGAACGACGAACGAAGCGATAAGAAAGAAGTATAGAATTTTTCTGCGAGTTAAGGGAAAAAAAAAGATAAAAGAATGAGAAGGAACACGACGACGAATAATAACGTGCAAAAAAATTGTGTAATGTAATGGTTAAAAGCATCGCGTCGTTAAGAGTCGTTATCACTTGGCAGAAATTCGTTTACGCCTTTGTTAACAGCTGTTTCGATTCGAGAAATTCGAGTCGTGAAAGAACGCAAGAGGACGTGAACGACGAAAAGAAGAAAAGAAAGGAAGAGACGAGAATCGTGAAGGAAAGGAATAACGCGAGTGAGATGAGAGATTGCGTACTTGATATATATGTCGATAATGGGGGATAAAAAGGAAGAGAGAAAAGAGTAAAAGGTACGAGGTAAAATAATAATACGATTTTTGTTTAGTGAGTTCAAAGAGGTATGGATAAACCGTATCGGCGAAAATGGTGCCGAAGCTTTTTTTTTATGACAAAAAAAAACCTCCCTATCACGGCAGGATGTAAACGAACGTGTATTGGTTGAAAAATAAAAAACACGTAGCTGCAGAGGGAAAGAGAGAGAGAATTAAAAAAGAAAAAAAGGAACGAGAGTATCCTAGCACCTAAGTTTTACTAGTAAGTTACATATAGTGGGAAGTAAGTGCAGTACAGTTAGCCAAGTTACGTAGTTGCTAGAGATCCAAGGCGAAGGGCTGTTTCAATAAGTACGTTTTTAGCGGACGGTAATTAATATTTGTATTTAGAGACGTAAACGCGGAGATCGATGCTTAATTATACCAGAGCGAATGTGTGAGTGAAAGAGAGAAAGAAAGAAAGTAGAGAGAAAAAAAGACGTTATGGATTCTCGAAAGAACCCGATGATTCGTGCTCACCCTCAAGGATAGATAAAAAGGGACTAATTCGTAATCAGCCTTGTCCAACGTGGTAGGGTGTACGCATGCGCGTCGACGTATCTGTTGAAGTTGTTATAGTTTAATGTTAAATCCCGACGCGTGACCGATCACGAATGGCGGCCAGAGCACGAACCACCGGCAGGTAATGCATGCCTTATATATCTACAATATACATATATACATATACACACTTGGCGTACACCGTGTATATCGTACATATACGATCTGCCCTGGTAGCCGTGAGAGAGAAAAAGAAAGAGAGAGGAGAGAGAGAGAGAGAGAGAGAGAGAGAGAGAGAGAGAGAGGAGAGGAGAGCCACCGAAAACACAAAGTATTTCGACGGCTCTTCCTTCCACCGCCGAAAATTATTAAGCGGCGTAATTTCATTTTCATACCCAGCGGCAAATATTTGACTTAAATTAGAGTAGGGGTTGAGTACTCAAAACTGAGTCGGCAGGGGATGAGGGAACGACAGGAGACTGGGACTATACATGTATAGTCAGTACCGAATTGGTGCTACTAAGAAAATTCCGATTTCCACGCTCCGTGCTGAAGGTGTTTTGGTAGCCCTTGTGGAAGCTTCCACCTTCTCGATTCACCTTCCGCGCCAATCCCCTAACATCCCTCGGACCTTCTACCGCCTTGCCTGCTACCCTCTTACAAAGTAAGTTCACTCTTAATTACGTAATCTTTCGACCTCTTGCGCAATCGCAGTTCTTGAATTTTACCAAAGATTTACGCGAAAGTTTGCTCTTTGATTCTGCGAAAAATCTGAGCGGATTGAAATTGCGTAAATGCGAGTGGGGATAATTTGATTTGTAACGAGGGTGAATTCGTGCTTAATACAGGCATTTCGCGGTATCTTCGAAAATCGTGTGATATATATGTGTACGTATATATATTTACATACATAGATACATATGTGTATGTCACGTTTGACGTGCTTGCGATAACGGAATGTAATTCTAGTAACGCATTAAGTACGTTCAAGAATTCGGACGTGCGTACGAGTGACGTGTGTGGCGATCGAAATAATCTTAAAATGTATAAGAAAGACGAATAAAGGATAGCAGTATTTTGCGGATGCGTAAAAACCAAAGCAAGGGAAGTGAGAATGACGGAGTGAGAGTGCGAGAGAGAGAAAATAATAATAAGTGAACAGAAGACGAAAGTGGGGAGTATGAAAGAAGAAAAAAAGGGTGGAGAGAATTAAATGTGTTAAGCCGTTTTTGTATGGACGATGAAGAAGAAAAAAAAAATGTATTTTTTTATTTTCGGTGTCCTCAAAAACCTAACTCGAAATTTCTACGATTTGACAAACTCTCCCGTAATGCCTAGAAAACCCTCTTTCAAAATCTTCACTTTACCACACGCACACAGTACACCCAACTTTTACGAAATTTTCCATGTTCGCGGGGGAAAAAAAAAAGTAATTTTACTCTTTCGCTAAGAGAAACAATACGAGATTTTTCTCTCGTTGCGACTTTGCGATTGTCTTACGATCGTTGCGAAAAATCGAATTATTCGATTCGCGAATACGAATTTTCAAATTTCTATCAGACACTCGAGATCGATCAGTAATCCAAATTCCGTGACGTAATTCTCACACTTCTGATAGAAGGTATTCACTTCTATTTGTTTATTAATAATTTTCATATCACTAAGCGTGTCTATTCTCTATACAAAAATGTGTCTGTCGCCATTTGCAATGTCGTCGATGTGCATAATGATGATCGCGAAATCGGCGAATTTCGCCGATTTTATCACATACTGTTCGCAAAAATTTATCTCGATGTTAATGCGCGCTATATTCGAGTATAACGAGATCGCGGGAAACGGATATTATTTGATTTTGAGTCGATTCTAAAGATAAAAGAAAAAAAGTCCAAAATTTACAATCAATCGATCTTCCGCTCCCACGATCTTGAAAAGATCTCGCCTGTTTCTTTGCATATCGATGATTTTGCTATTTGCTCGCCTTTGTAAATCAGAATTACCAATTTAACGATTCCTACACAAAACTTTCGGTTCATCGAAAACGGACTTTTTTGACGAGTAACAAGAATTCACAAAAAAAAATACTTCTCCATTCTTACTATCGTGTGATGTGGACACGATGATCCACTTCAAAAAGTCCTGGTGAACGTCAACGTACGTATTAATAACGTATAGCCATTAACGCGGTAACGATCAAGTGATTACTCGCCGAATCACGATATTAACAAACACGAAAAAACCCTGATAACCATTGACTATAATATATACAGGGTGTTCAAAAATAATCTAGACTATAATATACTGGTATTAACTGGTATATCTCCTTATAAAATTGAGGAAATACTTTGAATTGACTTTCGTCAATTTTCAATGGTAGACCTAACGCTCGGTTATTTCAATTCCAAATCTATTTGAACACCCTGTATATATAATCTGAGAATCAGTCCTTACGAATCATCATGGTGTGCATAAAAAATGCTATTAACTCTCTCGTGTATTAATGTTGCATGTCTCTCTGTCTGTACGTCTTTAAATCTTGTACACGTCTGTATGTTTGTCTGCCTGTCATTGTTGGCTGATCTACTACGTTGTGGCTTCTATTGTCGTGTGAACTCGACTTAACTTTTACGAAAGTTATTCGAACGACAAAGGGAGGGTAATATTTTATTATAAAATTTATTGGTCTACCCTTAATCAGAAATCCATTGAATTAATGTAACTAAGTTGTCATTTAGTTCAACGAAGAAATATCGTGATAATAAATCAAGAATAATTTTCGTAACGAATCTAAGTCGAGTCGCGTTATTTCTCTCTATATGATCAATTTTTCTATGATAAGATGTTTAGATGAAGACGCTTTAATCGTCCCTGGACAGTCTGTGAGACTATTCCGTAATCCCATCTACCCAAAATCCAATATTCTACATCTTAACGATCATCCCTTATAAATCGTTTACCCACGTATCCCCTATCTCTCGTTCCACGACGTTACATACAAAACACTTGAATTATCTGAAATGATATACTTGAAGTCAATTACTTAACTAACCCGAGAATATATATTTAATTAGACGAAAGATCGCATTCTTTTTCTCGGATATATCGATCTCATCATATTATATACTTATATACGAAAGAAAGAGGATGGACGCTGTATAACCGATCCCTGACAGTCGGTAACTATTTTCCAAAATAAAATTGTGAATTGATTTTTTCCTAAATTCTTTCATTAAAACAACAGAGAAGAGAATTTACAAGAGAATTTAAATAATCTCCTTTCCAATGTTGTTATTCAAATTTCATTCGTAGTTTGTTCTTGAAATTCTGATAGAATTAGAAAAAAAAAAAAGAAATGTCTGCTTATCCGTAAAAAAAAAACCAACATGGCTTCCGACTATCTCGGAACGGTCTGTACTTATGGGAAATAACGATTTCTAGTTTTAATCGGACGTTGCGCTACCTTATTTCCCCATGAACTTCTATTAAACTTCGTTTATATCTTATCTATACTATACTATACATACTATACTTACTTACTATAGCTTACGTAACCCTTCTACTCCCACTAATCTCACACCCTCGATGTTTCTACGATGCATGTTACTAATCTATCTAGCCTACTATTACTGTTCTGTACTATTACGCTATGTGTACAACACGGATAAATTTAGATAAAATGTCATCTTCAAATTATATTTACTGTCAGTGCGAAGTTAAGAGACCCGATCACCTATGCTACGTACGATTCAAGTGACTCGCGTCCCTTAACGATAATAAAATTCAAATAAACAACAAACAGCTGAAAGTATTCCAGGGCAGTCTCTGTAAGATAAAAATATTTGAAGATAACAAAAAATCGATTAAGCGAATAGCGACGATCTTGATGAACGTACGTAAAGGAATGATATCCTGTTACGGAAGCTCGATGAACGCATTTATCTAAATTTCCGAAATACCCTAAACGAAAAAAAAAAAAGGTGGAATAAAAATTTTCTCTTCATTCTAAACTTGTTAGCTAAGTCAGTAGAGTGACTGTCTCGTCTGTATCTACGTATAAATAAAACGTATACCCTACACGCGCGTTCGCCTAGATATTCATACATAATGCGTGTGTGTCTATTACATACGTGCATAGAACAATGCAATGCGATGTTGCTGCTACTGTTACTGCTGGTTAATGTCGTGTGTTGTTGTTGTTTCTCGATATTCAACGTAAATTAATGATGTACGCTATTATCGACACGCATTACGAAATACGTGGTAGTCAAATATTTATACGAGCCACGAGAATATTTTAAAGAAAATTGTCTCTTCTTTCGTTTTATACGTTTCACCTTATCCAGAATCCTATTTCTTGGATTTTGCTTGATTTTTGTGTTTCGTCTGATTTTCTCTAAATCTTTTTTTATTCCTTCCCTCTATTTACTATCGGAATCACGAAGCCGTGGAATTTGGGTGCAAACACGCTCGTCTAACAAAACACGTTACATAAGGCTCTACAAGTTTTTTACTACACGATACGTCTATGTCTTTTTCAATTCACGTTCAGTACGCACCAAATCGCGAGACACCAAACAATGGACGCTTGAATACTGTATACAAGGAAAAGAAAAGAAAAACACAGATTTATACGGAAACAGGTGAAATTGCGTATTAACTTTTAGAGCGCATGCGCAATTCAAAAGAATCTCGTTCACGTTAGACGGAAGGTAACGCATTTGATACTCTAGATGATATAGTGGACGATGACGTAATAAGTTATTAAAGAGATTCGGTCTAATTCGCCTTAATGAAAATTTAATTTAATTGGATAATATCGATTGCGACCGATCAAGCAGCTTAGATACGCTCTACAGTACTGGTATTATTATATCTTCTTGTGTAAAAAAAAAATGAAGACACATTTCTTGCTCTACTTTCTATCGAAGATACCTATCCGGTGAAAATGTTATCGAAGATATCTATTCGATTGTTATATCGATTCTCAATTGCCGCCATTGAGAAATCGATTCTCGATCGAGCGGAAACGACTGAATCTTATCTTTAGATTCGAAACGAATCGAATTCTCTGGATGCATCTTGCAGAGTCCAACTTTGATCTTCTCGGGGAAATATAAAAGCAAGAAAAGAAATAATAAAACGAAATCACTTCGACGTCACTTTCAGCCGCTTTGAAAGCATAAAGTAAAAGCAAAATCAAGCAGTCGAAATTTATTTTATCAACAACCTGGACCACGGACCTGGACTATATGATGACGAATATATTCTCCTATCATGATTACGACCGAGAAGCTTTTCTCAATCCTTTATCTAAGCCACCCTAAGCCGTTAAGCGGCAACGTGGCACGTGATATCAATAAAAAAAAAGCAAGAGAGAGAAATAATATACACCTTACACGTTCTTCAATGTGTTTCGTAAATTCCAATTTAAAAGAATAAAAGACCATCCCCCCCTCGAAAGGTCCGTCTTGACGCCAATAAAATCAAATCCCAACTCCCATTATGGACAGGAGGGAACATTGAACACGTCATGTTGCGCAATGCTCTTCGCAAATTTCCTTTTATTTCACGATCCATCGTAAAAAGTCAACTCCTACTGTAAACACGACCTTTTCTTCAGTCTCGTACCCCCTGTTCTCTCTTATCGTCCTACAATTTTCTTTACTCCCATACTTTTCACTTTTCCCTTACTACCCTTATCGCTCTCTTTCCTTTCACGAGTATCTCTACCGATCTATCATCCGCACGAAATCATTTTCGTTCGTGTTCGTATGACGCGACACGAAATTCTCGTCGGATGTGATAAGGAAATGGCGAAGAAGAGGGGAAGAGAAAAATAAAGAAAATAGAGAAAATCGAGATAAAATCACCCACCCCTCGATTCAAGACGGTCCTATACTACGACTGGACCGGACGTGACGCATTGAATATAAAAATGAAGAACACTTTATTGATCGACT
>JARPRG010000409.1:777031-793981 GCA_031001745.1 Hartigia nigra
CAAGACGGTCCTATACTACGACTGGACCGGACGTGACGCATTGAATATAAAAATGAAGAACACTTTATTGATCGACTGTAACAATTTATATTATTAATCGATAAAAGCGTTATTAGACGAGAGATAACAGAGGGGGGTAAGGATAGCCAGATGTTACCTTTTGAATGCGCCGAAAGAAAAACAAAACAAAATTAAAGAATGAAGGAGATACCTTAAAGTATAAAAGGAACACGAATTTTCTATGTATATAGTCCCTATTATATCTACACCCGTGTTTAATTGCGTGCGTAATATTATCCTTTGTGCGAACGTTAATTGATGATGAAAATGTGAAAAATGATGAAAAAAAAAACTCAATTGCACCGCAAACATGATTCTTCCGGCTAGAGAGCGCCGATTAGATCTTGGCGGTGATTATCCATGGTGAGAAAATTAAAAAAAAAAAAAAACAGAGAGGCAAGAAGAGAAAAAAATGGCGGCAACAAACGTTGACGAGAGCATCTTCCCAGCCGGGAGAATATCTGGGGCATCACTCGTAACCAAAATGACTATTCAGAGACAACGACACAACGCATTATGAAGTAATAATGATACTTAACATTATTGACATTATTATTATGATGGTGATGATGGTGACTATTATTATTATTATTACTATTATTATAAATATTATACATGAATATATATATATATATATATACACACATACAGTAGTGAAAGGTACGATGAAGTTAGCGAATAAGCGAGAGATACTGAAACCGTGAGATAAAATAATTAGGCTTTAGCTTTATACGTGAGAGTGCTAAATTAAAAGAATAAAAAATGAAAAAATCACAAAGGAACGAAAAACCAAAAACTAAGTGGAAAATCAATGAAGGAAAGGATACGTATGATTGGCGATAACTTTAAAAACTGTTTTCTTTTTTCGACTGCCACTTGGTAAAACTAATTCGCATACCATCATCTTTGAGCGGACTTGTGCGATTTTTAGGATATCGTTTTTGCGAACAGGACTGCTCGTGTTTCTAACGATCGATGACCGCCTTGCATAATTCTCACTCGGAAATTTGCGATTCTTCGTATGGCTGATGGTCCGTTTAAGCATTTGTGTATCCACCTGCATATCCATCCGCTGACGTTATTCCGACGACTTTTTTGCGAGACGTCCTCGTAGAAACGCGAGCGTTTCCGCTTTGCGAAAATTTCAGCCAGCAAATTAAATATTCGATAAACAAGAAGCAATACTGTCGATGCCTATAATGTTATTATCAAGCCTTTAAATAAAAGAAGAAGGAGTAAGACGATTATGAATTTAAAAAATCGTTGTGAGTGATGAAAATAAAACCAATAGCTTAAGGTCGATTATAGTGAATCATGTCATGACATACGATTGATCGCGTATCTTTCTTTGCAGAAAGCACGATCGTCACGAAATGGCGAAAAGGAATCTGAAAAAAAAAATGAATCTTTGATTGGACGCGTTCCTTCTGTTTTCTGTACCGCATGAAATTTAAGGATCGCGTGAAATTATAACCAGATCGCGATATGGCTGACGATCGCGAAATGTCCAAGATATCGAATAATAATTAGACTGGTCAGGGACCCAATTATCCGAGAAACATGAAAAGAAGACGAATATTCGCGAATAAAATTAATAAGCACCAAAAAGCTTAGGGAAATCTTATAGTTTCTCTTGTGCCCAAAAATCGCACGAAACTTGCTCAAGAGTTAGGACAAAAAAAATTATTATATTACAAAGAGACAGAGACAAAAGTTTGAACCAAGAAAACAAAGATACTTAAAAAAAGGAATAAAGAATGCGAGAGAAAGAATAAATACAATGAGTGACGTATGAAAAAAAGTAAAGAGAAAAAAATTGATGAATAACAAAATGGAAAACCCTTGTATAAAGTAGCGTGCGTAGTAGTTAAAAAAAAACATTGGTACAGAAAAAAAAAAACAAGAACGAGTTTGTTGTTGAACATAATATTATGTAACATTTAAATTGACGATGAAGATGACGATGATAATATTATATTGTTGTTAGATATATATATATTATATATATATATTGATATAAAAATGAAATAATCTAGGTTATAAGGGTCAACACTATACACGACACACTTAATCACACGAGCGCACACACGACAGACACACGAATACACGTCGACCCCCTTTCATAGAAGTGCCCTGCATAGAGGGGTGCCAAAAACACAAGGCACGCCCCTGGACATGGTTTCCACTTTGCATTCACCCTCGTTTTTCTTCTTTTACAAAGTGTAATATACATCAAGTGGATGCGCGCCATCTTGCTCGTACGTCCGAAAATATTGCATTCGGAAGGATACGTGAACTTCGGGTATTTCCGTAAATACCCGTAGTTCACCTATACTTGGTGAATATAAATTGAAAAGGAAAAGAAAATTACGAAAAAATTCTTTTTGTCATTATTGCATTTATCGATCGTCAAATTAAATCGAGCGTGTCCACGATAGACGATAATCGAGCTTTTTTCCCGTCTAGGTTTTACGTAACCCACAAAGTATTTCCGTTGTCCGACTCTTCTCCCTCGAGATAAATAAATAGAGGGAGTGAGAGTGGGAATTAGTAGAAGAGCGAGAGCGACAGAGAGATATAGAGGAAAAGAGCTTGTGAGAGAGTGAGAGAGTAAGAGTAAAAAGGAAAATGACGAAAAAGTAAAAAGCCACTGCGGGGGCGCGCCACACCGTTATAGCTCTTATTACTATAGTAATATTACGAGTAATAATAAATAAAAAGTGAAATAACAAAAAATATGCATTTATGTTATTTAGTTCTAACCATTGAAACGTGAGGGAAAAAAACGTAATAAAAAAAGGAATAAATCAATCATGTTACCAAAACGCACGCTGTACTTATTTTAACGACGTCCCAAAATCCTTTCCTTGAATTTGCATTCATGTACCTAACGAAAAATATTTAGTGAGAATAATAATTGCGGGAACTGTATAGCTTCCATGTTTTTTCGTCGAGTTTGCAAATTACACGCGAATCGCAACCTAGATACCGATTGTGCCTTACGCAACGGTCTAAAATACCAATGTCAAAATCGCTTAGATCGACAAACATTTTTCGTGCGTCGAGTTGAGCGTTATTTTCTTTACAAAGGGTCATTGAGCAGTACAATCGAGATTCTCAGTCCGTGAGGACGTCAGAGACAGGAACGTTTTAGTAGAATTTCTATACTTTGCCTGTCAGAAGCTAAACGCAACCTACACAGCGTATACTGGGGGTTTTCTTCATAATATGGGATTTCTGAAGTGCTTGTAGTATAAGAGAAAAGCGCTAAAAATATAATAGATAATAAAAATGGCGGGCATAGAGAATCCATGTGGACTGGTTACGCTGATTCTTGTATTCCTGACGAGGATCATCATGGCCGAAGATACTATTCTTACCGTGAACGTGAAAAAGCCTGTAGCAATAGTCAGCGAAAAATTCCTCAGCGTAACTCTGGATCCTGCTGTACTGCTTACCGGCGACGTTCTCACGTAAGTAAAAATCAATTAGCCGTACATATAATAAAACTTAATGAAAAAGAAAATCCTTGAATAAAAAACGTGAATATTTCACCGTCACCCAACATAACGGTAAGCATGGTCTTTCGCGATATATAGAATCTGATTTGCCGGAAGGTATTTTCCTATGGCAATCAAGTCGCATTGAAATTGAATCGTAGCCATTGAAATGGCGCAATATACATAGCACCCTGTAAATATCGTCTGAATTTGTTCCCATCTCGTAAAGTAGACGTGAAAATAAAAAAAAAATGGTAAATCGAGAAATATCCAGAAAATGCGGATGTTCCAGCTCGAGTACAGAAAGAAGCACCAATATGGCGAGAGGACTTGCACCAGCTTACGTGCGCCTTGGCGGATCACAAAGTAATTCCTACACGTTTGAACGAGCCCTCTTCCCTCAGGATACTAAGAGCAATCCAGACTTCACATTTTCTGGTAAGGACAAAAGACAAAGAGATAATGAGAAATTTAATATCGGACTTGACGCCCAGCACAGACGCCTATAAAGATGCTTTGCATTCTCATTTACTAGTTCTAAATTTCTATTCCTCTTATATACATTTCTTTAATGTATATTACTACAGCGTTGACCTACTTCTGAATATCGTGCTAATAATATACATAAACACGTTACTGTTCTATTAAAGTCAATTTTAATTAAGGATTCATGATTACCTTAGACTCTCCGGATATCCTTTAAATTTGAGAAACAACTAGTTCCCGCGCTTCTCCGCTTCTAATTCTCGGTTCTAAATTTCGTCCGGTGGACGTAATAATCCACATGCATTGCCGGAAATAAGTATGGCTGGCTGTGCTAATTTTCCTGGATATGCTGAAGCGTTGCCTACCCAAGTCGTTGTGTTACTTCATTGGATTAGACTAAACAATGCTTAATCTAAAGATATACTATACTAAACGAGTAACGTTTACAGAGAAGGTTTAGTCCGTTCCACTTATCGTTCCATCCCACACCAACCCCTTACAAATAACTTCTATTTCTACCTCGAATTTCTCCTAGATTACTATTCACCCTAATTACTCGAACGAGTCTAAAACAATGTGTGGTTTCTGTGTATCTATATTGAAAAACAAGGTACAGTTAGGTAAACCCCGAAAAAGCTTTAAACAGGTTAACATGGATAAACCAGCATGACATTCGCTTAACTTTTGAAGAGCTCCGTAAGCATTTCGGGTTTTAGGAATATATTCCCAGAGGATTATCATCGACTAGAATCTAGTGTTAAAATATTCCAATTTCACACGGACTAGGAGCGTTCCCGCAGGCGACATCAGATTTTTATTTGCTCCAGATATCCAAAGATATCTATTGATGCTCTTCTCGTTCCGTTAGATATTTACGAGGTCATTAAAGTTACGATGACACGTTTCCCATTCTCCATTTAGTAATGCATGCATGTAAGGTAATATACGTCATGGTGCTGTAACAATGAAATAACTGTCATCATTTGGCATAATGTCATGGCGGATATCTTCGCCATACGTAATCTGTCCTTATATAGTAATCGTCCGTTTAATCCCAGCAGTTACAGTTATGTCATAAGGACCACCCAAATCATTGAAATTGAAGCATAAACGTAACTTCGTTAGAAATTACTATAGAGGACCATATATAGAAATGATTAAGTGATAGACTTTTTATTACTAAATACTTCTGGTCGTAAAACCTTCATAGAGCTTAGAGCTATTTTTCTTATTTACTCGTTGTCTACTCGAAGGAACTCTACCGAAAATTGTTACAGCTTGATGACTTTCTTACGGTAATTAGGCTGCTTTACGAGGCAATCATTCCGGTTTCAGAGGCGCATTGGGTTCTGGTACAGCAGTGGGCTGAAAGGGCGGGACTTGAGGTGATAGCGTGCATTGCACCCCAACAAACTAACAATGGTGCTCACCCTCCAACTTGGGATCCTAGAAACGCCCTGGATCTCATCTCCTTCAGTGATCACATGGGATACAACATGAGCTGGCAATTGGGCTATGGTACATCAAACGCAGACTCCTTTATATCCTCGTTCAAACTGCCTTTCATCTGAAACTTATAATAGCGTTATAATCCTGACTTTTACGTCATTGTAGAGTGTCAAACACGATGCGACATACCTGGTAATGATCTTGGTAAGGATGTTTTACGCCTGCGAAATATGCTTGACGCTTTTCCAAGGTATTCGAGTAGTCTGATAGCTGGACCAGATATAGTCACCTTCAAGAGCAAACAGCAACTGCAATATCTTCAGGATTATCTAAACTCGGCAGGACCAGCGCTTTCGGCAATAACCTGGCATCCGTGAGTTTCAACATGGCCGCTGTCAAATAATTTCTATTGGAACGAGCGAACGCTAAGAATTCGATTATTTCAGAGATTTGGCTGGTATCAATTTGGATCACGACGGTGTCTCTCTTTTGCAAGATAATCTCGCTGTGGAGAGAGATGCTCTTTATAAAGTTGTCGGTCGTTCCATTGCGAAGAAACCACTTTGGATAGGTCAGTTACATTATATGATATGTTTATTATTTTAAAAATTTATTTTATTATGTCTATTCTTTTACTACCTGTAGCCGAGGCCAAATCGGAGGAATGCAAGAGTCAATTTTTGGGTGCACTCGTCTGGGCTAGAAGACTCGGTAATGCTGCTAAACTTGGAATTCAAGTTCTTATGAGACAACCTGATACGTCTAACTTGTTTCATCCTACTCCAGTAAGTTTCTTAACATATAATACTCACGTAGTATACGTGAGAACTAGGACGTCTTTATACTCGTGACAAAGGTCATAAATGGTACAAGAGAAAATTACAGTCTTTAATCTTCCTTACTATTTCCTTCTTCTCTATCCGCCTTTCAATCTTCACCGTAAATAAACTAATTAAAATGTATATACATATTGATTGGATTTCTAAATATTATTTAGGACTACTGGGTATCCCTACTTCACAAGACTCTAGTGGGCCGTGAAGTTCTTGACATGAAAGTAACATCAGGGAATAGGACCCATGTTCACTTTTATTGCCAATGTACCAGACCTTCTTCGAGGTACGAAAAAGGCTCTTTAACTATCTTTGGCTTGAACTTGACACCCGGTAAGATTGTGGCTAACCTGAAAGGCCTGAAAATTAAGACAATGCACAAGTACATCCTGATGCCGGGATATGACAATCCAAACAGAATGTTTGCCGAGTAAGTACAAATGACACGTAAACATTGTATTATTGTTATCTAAAAGATGAAGAATTTTGATTTGAATATTACGTGATGTAATTAGTGTATTTTTTAAAATAATTTATCTAAATGATTAAGTATAAATATATAATAGGATTTTAAGATCATACATTTTTTATAGGACTGTACTACTGAATAACGAACCGCTGAATCTTGTTAACGAAAAGGACTTGCCTGAACTAAATCCCGTGGTTCTACCCAGTGGCAAAGGCACGCTCTTGAAACTTCCGTCAGGAGGAATAGGTTTCTGGGTTGTTCCTGGTCTGAAGGTTAGAACTTCCTTGACACAATCCTAACCACATACTATACCCGTCTGTGTAATACGTTAATCTCTGATTACTTCTTAATGATTACTATACTGCAGCATTTCACACTGTACAATCTATGGATCTCCTTAGACGTTTCCATGTGAAATTTTAATATGTCATTACGACGAGTGACCATTTCGGATTAAATCTTGTTTATATTTTTAGATCAAGTCTTGTATGGGTCACGACGATGAGAGCGTCGATAAAATGTTGCTCAAGAAACTGACGAGGAGACTTGAGGAGACTGAGGTCGAAGAGAACGCTGGTCATGAGGATGAGGATGATCAGGATTTGTATACGGATTCGATAGAGGAAAGGAAAAGTTTGATAAAGCAAAAGAAGAAGAAACGAAAGCATCGACACAGCGAGGAAGAAGAGGATGAGAAAAAGTTTCGGAAAATCGATGCCAAGAAGGAACTTGAGAAACTTGAAAAACTCCTTAAGAGGCGGGATAGTAATAATGAGGAAAGGAAATCTGTTAATTTTAAAGGACGCGTAGGACTCTTAATGTTTGATGAGAGTAATGAGAAGAAGGATAATACGTCGGAAGATGAGACTTCGGTTGTTCTGTTAAAAGCAAATGACAGACATGACTCCGGTGAGGAAATAAGGGCTAGATTAGAAGAATATAAAAATCGATTGGCTGAATATGAGAATCGAAAGAAAGTTCAGGATGACATGGATTTAGATTTTGAGCAGAAGAAAATGAATGCAACAACAGAAGAGGACTCGAGGGACGTAGATACTCAAAAAGCAATTGAAGCGCTCAAGCTTATATCCAAAGTAGAAAAGGCCATGAAGAGTCTCGATAAAACGGACGCTAATGTACAAATTGAAGCATTGAAGAAGGAACATTCCAATGATCCAATATCCAATTTAATGGTTGCTAATTCGGAAAATGGCGAAGAAATTCTTGAGGACGAATTGCAGAAATCAGAAAAGTTTAAGAGAATGACCTTTCCACAATTAATGATTGATAATCAATTAAGCGCTATATTACAGTTATTGACTGATGACAGTCATAATAAGGTACGACGCGAGAAGGATGCACTTTATGATCCCGAAGAGATAAAAGATATGGAGGAGGAATATAAAAATGTCAGATCCAAAAGAGATTTGGACAAATTATTTGGGGACGATCCTTTGGGACTGAGGCGAGACAGTATTTTCAAAAAAAGGTCAAAAAATGATGAAGCGAAGGAACGTAGAATGGAGAGGAAACACCGGAAGAGGGAGAAGGAAGAAGCTCTGAGCAGAAAAGAAGCTCAAGCTGTAATTTTTGATCCCAAGAATGTTGACAGTATTGAAAATAATTTCTTTGGATTTCAACAACGAGAACCTCCGGCAAATTTTCCTTGTGGCGATGTCTTTCTTAGTACTGGATCTTCATCGGAGGAAAAAGAAGCTGATTACGACTATGTTCAGGATGATGATGATACGGTGGCTGATCGAAAACACGACAAGAAGTCGAAGAAGAAAATTAAATCTAAAACCAAAACTCATATTAGAAAGACTGCTGAACCGGATGATACATGGATAGATGATGGTACCGATGGTCTTGATCACGCACCAAATGAATTTTTTGAAAATGTAAAAATGCCTATGATTCGTGTTAACGAAAAATTAAAGGATTATGGCGAATTGTGGGAAGCTGAATCTTTGCAGAAAGGATTCGCAGGAAAAGACGATATAAACATCCAAGCTACCGACACGATAGCCGAAGAGGTTGTCAAAGAGAACCATCTAGATGAAAGTATTGACAAACAAGCAAAAGAAACAGCAGTGAAAAAGCTCATTAAATATTACGATAACTCCGAAGCAATAAAAAGTGAACCCGAAATAGATTTACCTACAGAGAAAGTGGGGAAACGGAAGCAAAAATTAAAATCTTCATCAAAACAAAATACTAAAACTGGAAAAGAACGTTCCTCGCATAAGAATAATAAAGATCAGGTTACCAATAAGAAGAAAGTGAAAATCGAAGAATCTGAAGAGGAAGAAGAAGAGGAGAATGAGTACGAAGATTTCGGATCTATGGAATTCAGGAATGCTGAAGAATCTGAAGAGGAACTAATCTTTAAGGAGGAGAGCATAGAAGAAAAGCAAAAGAAGAAAAGAACCAAAAGAAAAATCAGTGATCTCGATTCTATCTTTAATAAGGAAATGATCAATCAAGACGATAACAATTTAAAGGATTGTCAATGCAGAGTAATTCGAGGTGGCAGATGGGCCGATCAATGTAAACATTACAAATTCAGAAATTATAGAAAAAAGCGCGATCTTGCAAATTCCTTAAAGCTTTACGGTGATGAAAATTCTCAAAACTTAGGAAAACCCACAAATTTTAAAACCGATTCAACGCAACAGTACAATGAAGAAGTAATTGAACCTACTGAAGCCAAAGATCCAAAAGAAATGGATTCAAATTCAAAAATAGCGAAAGTCGTTGAAGCATCCCTAGATGGTACGCCGAATGTTGAAGCAGTTCTTTCGGTAACTCCACCAGTCATTGAAGAAAAACCAATAGTGAGAATAATTCAAGAAACTTATGGAGAATCGTCTCCATTTACACAAGACATTCCGGCTGAACAAGTTGAACGATTGAATAAATATTCTGGCTCTGAAGTGGCGCGCAATTTAAATAATAATACCAATGTAATCAACACTGGACAGAACAAAGATTCTACCATTGAAATCGTACAAGAGCCTGAAGTAAGAAGTACCTTTCGTGAAAAATCTGAAGGAGAGTATAAGGAAATGGAAACAGATATGCAAGGAGAGACAGGAACGTCTCAAGAGACTTCAACGTTGGCGATGGTTCGAGTGCCTGAAGTGTCTGAGCATTTAATGGAATCTTATGATACTCTGAATCCTACAGCATTACCTATAGTTGACGAAATTAGCAGCGGTAATACTGAACACTCTGATAACGACAATAATGCTAAATACCTGTCCAATATAGAAGATCAGAACACGGATAGTAAAGTCATTGAAGCAAAAAGTGAAACTGGAACAGAAATATTAAACGTGGAAAAAGAGATCAATCACAAGAAAGAATCAAAAGTTGACGAGAAATTGCAATCTGACGCAACAATTACATTGGCTGGGGAAATGAAATCAGAAGATGTTAATATTGAACAGAATCGTGCTGCTAGAAAAATGACAGAAGAATCCACTAGTAATATACTGCAAGATGAAATAAATAAAAAACAAACAGAATCTGTTACTGAGATTAACGAGTCCTCTGCTCAAAAAGTGGAAGTGGTGGGATCAACAAATGTGAAAATGAGTAACGTCACTACGCAAAATGATAAAATTGATTACACGAAAGGCAAACAGAAAGCGGTTACAAGTTTTGAAGAATTGGCAAAAGCACGCGAGGCAAAAGTCGCAGCGAAATCGGAGACTTTGACAAATTTGAAGAAGGAGAGTGATATCAAAAAGACGGAAGCGAAAAAAGTACTAGAAACTGCAAAATTAAGGTCTACGGAAAATGCAAAGTATCAAGAGTACCAAAGGAAGCGAGCTGAAAAATTGGAAAAGCTAAAAGAAAAATTGAGGGCGAGACGGGCTAAGATTTTGCAGCAATATCGCGAGGAGCTTTTGGAAGCTCTAAGTAAGTGCGACAGCGAAGTGGAAAGAAATCTTAAGAGAAGAGAAATATGGGAAGAAATGAAAAATCATAAGGATCTTCAGGATGTTGCAGATAAAGAAAAACTCGCTTATATAATGTTGTACAAGCCAATAGATTACAGTTCTATAAAAGAAGAAAGTGCTGAAACAAATAACCAGGGTAGAAGATATATACCGGAAGTTGAAATAACGAGATCCCTGCCGGATCCTAGAAAGCAAAAAATGAGCGTAGAGGATCGTCTTTATAATTTCCAAGATCCAAAAATAATACATTACACCGATCTATTGGGAGCGGATAGTAGTTTTGAAAATTCAAAGAAGCGATTACGAGAAGAATTAAACGAAGAAGAAAATTTGGAAAACAGTCTCTCACCGGTGAAATCATATTACGCCATTGTGGAGAGCCTTGAAAATCCCAAGATATTCGAAGAAAATTTATTGAAGGATAATAGCGAATCTATGAAACAACAAAATAATTATTTAAAAGAGAGCAACGACAACTATCTTCGGTCAAATAATCCTTATGAATTCAAGAAACGTCCTTATAATAAAAAACAATGTGTGAACGAACGTTCGAATACAGAAATGGACCATAATGATATACAAGATTCATTCGAAAACCCTCGTCGTACGAAAGAAAATTTAAGAGAAGAAAAGAATGAATTCAAATACTGGACAAGCAATCCGAATATTCCATATTTCCATCAGCAAGATAACAATCATCAAGATGAAGATGAAAAAGAAAATTTGAAACGTCCATTACTCGCAATCGATCCTTCAAAGTACAAAGGCGGAAAACCTAAATTGGAAATTCACGATGAAAGTCATGAAACGGAGAGTACTCCTGATGATTTAGAACAAGATACAGAAATGTGGAGAAAATATAAAAAAAATTATTATAAGCATACGAGTCAATTACCTTCGAAGAAATACAAAAATTCTGACAGTCCATTATCCTTTGTTCTTGGTATAGTAGATAAGAATAATTCAGCCAAGAGTAGCGAAGAAAATGAATCCTTAGAGGAAAATTTAAAGAAAAATAAAATGATGAAAAAATCATCAAAATATAAATCATCAGATCCTGCAGTTTTTGACGCAAGTGACGAGCACATTTCAAAAACACTCTATTCGAATAAACGACGTCCAAAAACTATGGAATCGTTAAAAACTGAAGGATATCTAGAAAATTATAAAAATCCTGTAGAAACAGTACAAAAATCTGAATTCCCGATAGCGGACATTGGGGAAATCGAAAAATACGAAAATCATATAGACGAATCCGTTTCGATTGATCTCCATTCTGAAGAAAATGACGAAAATAATGTCCGTGTGCGAAGACATGTGGCGTTAGATTCAGATCGACCGATCGAAGAATCCTCAGTGAGATGGCGACCGTTATTTTCAAAGTCCAGATTATCAAAGAGAAAAGAGAGAAATGTAGAACATGGTAAATGTAGCTACATGTGCCTTAAGGAAGACTCGAGCGAATCGTCTGCAGAAAATCAAAATAGACTCTTCAAATTGGTCAAAGAGGAGGACCACTACAAAGCCGTTCCGGTAGAAAATGTCGAGATTAAAGAGAAGCACGTTGCCAAGAAAAATCTTAAGTCCGCAGAGTCCAGCAATAGCAGAAAGTACATGGGTCCCAAGTACGTCAGATATATCTCACAGGAAGCTGAATCTAAAGAAACATCTCCAAGAGAATTCCCTCCAGGAATTGTACCCATTAGAAATAATGACGAGCATCGTCCAATGACTCCGCATGAAATCAATGATATTGTTCGAAATGGAAAATATAATTGGATGGATATTACAAAAATGAATACGAACAAGGAATACGACTCGAGAATGTATAAAGACTTTAATACAAAGGGACAGAATCCACGCTACGTCAGAAAAGATTCTCAAGAAGTCGAAGATCCGCGCAAAGAATACGAAGATCAGTCTGGAAGAATATCTTTGAAAAATTCGGAAAATCATTTCGTGAAAATGTACGACGACGGTGACTTTTTACGTAAGCATCAGGATCTTTTGGTTGATTTACCAAAAAAATATCCAAGTGGAATCGAAGTTAGATTTCAAGAGGATGAAGATGGACCCTCGATTAGCAATGACGGCGAAATTGATTCCTTAGATTTGAATGATGCGCTTGGTTCTAGCAAGTACGAGTTGCTGATGTTGATACCGATAAAAACTCACAAACGCAGCAGGCATCGACGAGAGATAGGAAACGAAATTACTAGAAATGATAAAAATAATAACAGCGGCATGAACGAAGTTTTGGCGGAAGTTGTGGACGTCAAGGATAATGCAAAACAACTTCAAGATTATATCGCAAAGCGGAAAGAGCACGCTGAGGAGTTTGAAAAAATTCAAAAAAATATTGACTGGTATTTGAAGAAGATGGGAAAGGCAAAGAACGAAGACGATCATTCTTCAACGAATAATTCAGAAAGTAATATTTCGAAAACTACCAAAAATAATGATCCAAAAGAGACGAGTAATTACGAGGAAGAACTCAAAAATCCGACAACAACAAAATCCTTTTTAGAAGAAGCCATTCCAAAAATTGCTGACGAACTAACCAAGACATTCGAAAAGACCGGAAATCTAACAAATTCCTTAGAGAATTTTATTGACGAGTTTCAAGGCAGATTCGACGACACCTTGAAAAATAAGGAAAATGGAACTATTGAAAATATACCTCCAACCAAAAAAACACCTCATAATTTTTTCAATAATGTCATTATACATGTTAATAAGTTTTTCGCTTTTATATCTGGATTAGCTCGCATCTTTCATAGACATTAATTGGTTAAGGGTTTAGAATATACAAATATTTTATAATACATAATAATATGAAACATTCCTTTCATTATTTATTTTTCTATTTTTACGTCATGAATATAACATTAAAACCAAATTCTTATTGTACCGTATATACATTTATGTACAATTCTCCATCAAGCATTAATAACCAACCGTACGTTGATCGTATACACACATTATTCCATGATATTTTTTAAATAATATTAATAAACGGAAATATATCATACGTAATATCCTGATTCTTCATCCGTAAAAATATTTTTGTTTTCAGGGCAGCGAAAATATGTGTTTACCCCTTGGGTAAGTTTGTTATTAATATCGAAAATGCATGGCTGTACTCAATGCCAATGAACTTTGCACCATATATAGAAAATGCACTTCACCTGCAATCTGCAGTTGCACTTTTGTGAATATTCTGAATCATTCCTCCAAAGTTTATTGAAATTAGGCTTACGTATTTTAGATTGTGTTCAACACTGTAACCCACGTGCCACTCCTATGCTAAAGTGAATTATTCTTTAATAAATATAATTATATTATGTAATAAAATATAGTCGAGAAACACAATGATTTAATTCACAATATATACTTTGCTCATTCTAGGATAAATTTGTATGGTAATGAATTAATTAACAACGCTCCATCTATCGAACGGATGTTCGATTCAAAAATGTTTATATTTCAACACTGTACATTGCAATGTAAGTTTCGCAATTTTGCAACCGCAGGTTGGCACGTATATGCACCGCACCAGAGTTTTGCTGTCTATTCAAAGTCAGTACTAATTAAGAACTGTTCTCATTCGGACATTCAGACTAGAGCTGGACTAGAGCGTACTTAAAAATATAACTTAAAAATTTTGGGATACTTAAATTGTTAAGTGAAACATAAAGCTTAATTAAACGGATACTAAATTTCTTTAATAATCTGTGTATTCAAATCCTGCTCTCATGCTTCTTAATACCGAAAGCTTGTAAACGGTGTTGACGAATCATTAAATTTTTAATGCCTTCTATTAATTAGTCGAATAATGATCCTAATACGGAATTAATAAGAGATTCGATAAGATGTCTAAAATAATTTTAATCGTTGGGATACTTTTGACTACGAGCCATTTTGGAGACACTGATAATCCACTTTATAGTGGAATCGAGAGCAGTAAAAATGCCTGGTAAGTATCAATAAATTGAAAGAAATTCAATTATTTGTTTAATTATTTCTAATTCTTTGCTTCTCGATCATAATACAAAATTGTCTTTTTCATAAGTTATAATTTTCTGTAAAATATTCAAAATACCAAAATCCCGTAAATAAGACAAAAGTGAATGTGCCATAATCTTCTACGTCAGCAATATCGCGGTAACGCACGATATGACCTTCCGCAAACAAAGTGTCGAATTTCGTGCGAAAATATACATTTTTCGTTAAGCGTGCAAAATGAATTCTCGAAATAATGACACTCGTCATTAGGTTAACGAAACAATTAAATATTGCTGATAGGACAATTGGCCAATACTGACACAAAGCATTATAGAGAAACGTTTAATAATCTATCCAGTAGCGTTTCAAAATTATTTATATATTATACAATAGTTGTTATTGCACCATGCACAGCTAATATTTCGTCAATATGACGCAATAATTAATACTAATGTTACCAACCTATCTCAATATTTACACAAGATATATTTCTAACTCTTTTAATCATACAGGTTTCCAGCGATTACAGCGGACTCAGCATTTTCAAAGAATACAGTTGATACCAACAGCAGAGACAAACGATCAGTGACTGTGGTAGTGCCAATGCAAAATATTCACGGTAAAGAAGACAATAACGACGACGACGAAGATGATGACGAAAAAACAGACCGCAAAAATTATAAAACAAAAAGATGTCGTGGACTACAGTCTTATCGTAAAATAAAATTATATAGAGGACCGGAAGGGGAAGTTGTTTCATATGCTATAAAAACTCCAAGAAGCCTGGACACTCTGGATCCTAGTGGAAATATAATTTTACAAATGGAAAAAGATAAACAAACGAGCTCGGAAGAGTCTGAGGAAGAGGAACAACCGTATCTGCGTATAGCAGCTGTAAAAAATCCAAAAACGATACTAAAAAATATTCTGAGATCCAAACCCATGCAGAGATTCGAAGAGACAGAAATCAATCGAGATAATACAATACTGAAAAGAGTAAAAACTCATTTAAGACCGGACGATTGTAACGTTTTGGCTTTGATAGGTAAAAGAGCGGGAATTACAAGAACAAACAAACCAAAAAAATTTGTATGCTATTACCAGGATGATAATTGTGGAAATGACGCTGAACAAATGGTCCTTCAGACTTATCCTATGTGGAAAAAGGCAAGACCTGTTTTTCTGGATGAAAATAATTATGGTATTACTGCCATACCGACTGTTCAACAAAATCATCATTTTCAAAAATTTACACCAACACCGGTAATCACACAGTACCCGCAGCCTTTGGTATTAGCAAAATCTCAAAATCCTGTAGTCGCTTCTCAAATTATACCAGATACATTGACGGCACAAACTGGAACAATTCTCATGGACACCGGAAGTGGCATACAAAGGCAGCAATTTGAAAATATAAGAAATCCACCAGCTTTACAATTGTCTCAGTTACCATTGAATATCCGGTACGGAGTGCCACCTGTTCAAATGAACTGGCAGCAATCTAATAAAATGACTTTAGCTGACAGTGCCATGCGGCAAAATGGATTTCTTGGTCAACAAATAAAACCACATGGATTGGTGCAAATGCCATTTTTGCAGAACTGCGTTGGTACTTCGTACAGTGGAAATAATGCAATTGATCATAGTAATCAGGAAATGGTAAATCACCAGCATTCAATGGAGCAAAAGATTGAAGACGAATACGTGGGAATTGAACAGACGGTTCCCAGAGGTGGCGAAAAGTCTTGGCCAATAAGTCGAACTGAACTTGGTAAAAGTTTTCGAAACGTTGAAGATTGTATAAAACTTTATGGGAGGGCATTTTGTGTGGTGGATGCGACAACTTTATCCCAGCGGAAAAACGACGCTGTTCAGACAATTGGATTACGCCCACAGGACGTTCACCTGTCGAACGATTATTTAGACAGAGATAGTTGGCATTACGCCTCGACACCGCTCTCTTCCAACTATGACCATTATAACAAGGAACAAATGATAAACTCAAATTATCAGTATGATTCTACGAGTCCTGATACTCTGACGCAATTCCAATATACTTCAGAACAACCGTATGTTGCTCAGAAAGCTCAGAATAAAATTATCCAAGGATCGGATGAGTCTTACGAAGCTGTTACTACAGATTTTGGATATTCTACCGATCATACCGAGGAACAAATGAT
>JARPRG010000409.1:795662-847394 GCA_031001745.1 Hartigia nigra
CGATGATGATTCTGATAAATCATATGGAATGCATACAAGTAATCAAATAAGTACCACCGATTTGTTCATAAATTATGGGGAGGATCAATTTAATCCGAATTTGACCGATGCAAATGATTCGCAAATAGAAAAGCAACAAGATATCTTGGATCACGTGGTCTCTACGGATTCGTTGGAGAACTTTGTAGATTCCACTAGCAATGTTTTGCACTCCGTTGAATTTCAAACTGATAGACCCGACGATATACGCTCCCTTGAAGATTCTACGGAAGACTTGGTTGAGCTGGAGAACTCCGCAACGGAAGTGACGCCTGCAGAAAGTATAGAAGCACCTTATGCAGAAGAAGATTCTAGTGGAGATCTAGGTGAAAAATATTCACCTTCTATATCAGTGGATTTAACTAGTCCACACTCTGGGGAATATTTTATGACTGGTACAGGCGAGGAGGGAAACTCCACACCTCTTCAGAATCTTGTTGGACAAAGCTTGCATGAGGAATCTACTGAATACAGTGGAGAAACATACAGTACAGAAAGCAAAGATTTGGATGCAAAGAATCCGGAAAATATTAAATCCACCATTCATGCAACGAAGGCAAATTTAAATCCGTCGACTGATCTTTTCACAGTTCAAAAGTCAACTTTAATACCTAACATTGTTGGAGAATCTTTTAGAGAAACAACCACAGACAAAAATGCTGATTCCTATGATATCTTGAAATCAGCTACTCAGAGTTCAGATATTGAAAATTGGACTGCGACTGAAAATGTTCAATCTATAATCTATGGAACTGGAGAAAGTTTCATTACGCCAACAAATTTCCCGAAAGATAAAGGATTGACTTTGACACCTGATGTTATTGGAAAACCTCTCGATCAAAAAATCATAAAAGAGGATATGGATTCTTATAAGATTATAGAAACTGTCACGCCGAATATGGAAACAACAGATGTTACTTTAGTGGGAAAGACTTCCGAGGATAACAGAGATACTACAGAATCTGATAATGGAGTTACCGAATCGCCAATTATAGGAAATTCCAAATCCAATATAATCAATAACGAAAAAGTGTCTACGGTAGAAGAGTGTTTACCCGATGATAAGAAATATCTGAAAGCAACAATAAAAAGTGCGATAAACAATTTTGCGTCAAATGCACTAAACGATGTAGTTGGAAATAACAAGAATTCAAAATCATTAGAAGCTGGAAATTCGGGAGATTTACTACCGGAGATAGTGAATACTCCAATGTTAAAAATTTTATTCGGTTTGCCCGATGTAGAAAACACTTTGGCAGACATGGTTAAAGATACCTTATCAAAAAGTCCATATGGAACAAAATACAGATCGTTACTAACATCACAAAACGACGCCATTAAATCAACGATACGCGACGTTATTGCAGAATTGGAAAATTCACTTCCAACTGATTATCCAATCACAGTTGAAGAGCATGAATTTAAAGGAGGAAAGTGGGTAACGGAACAAGTCACATTGTTGCCAACAGTACCTATAGAACAGAGAGTCAAAATTCCCTTCAGTGAAACTGTGAATAGAATTATTCTACGAACTCTCAAAAACATCGTTAGATCACCAATGCTTGGTTCGAAGGCAATAAGTCATCCAGTTGTTCGAAACGTTATCTTGGAAACTGTAAAAAATGGACTAAAGAAGGCAAACGTAAATACGGCGTCCATTAAAGATTCTACACTTCGAGAAATACTGGATAAACTTATACAGGAGATGAAAGTTGGCATCACGCCATCAGCAACAGAAAGTTTAAGAGATTCATTTGATTCTTCTGTATCAATTGTGGGACAGTCAATAGATGAAACTACAGAGCTTTCGATGACTGAGAACAATTCCGAATTGAAAAAATGGACTGATACAAACAATATTCAAACGCAAGTGGACCACCCTGAAAATTTTAGTAGAAAGAAAATTTTAGAAAACAATCATAAATTAGTGTTACTTACAAGTACTGACAATTCTGATGAAAAATCTCAAATTTTGGAAGAAAATCTAGATACGTCTCATTACGATAATCCTAAAGAGGAATCATCGTTAATTGATGAAGAAATATCCAGCCATGTTTCCAGTACGAATCCAGAAATTGACGATGCTTTCTCTTCGTCAGCATATTCTACTTTAATCAATGATGAAGAAGAATCTAAAACCACCACAGAAACTGCAGATTATAAGATGCTGGGAGAATCGAATGAGGAACAATATCATCATTTTTTGACTGAATCAAATGATGGAAGTCCATTGAAATCAGAACAATCTCAAATTTATAATACTCAAGCTGATGACTCTATAGAAGAAAACATTCAAGTAGCACATTCCACTCCAATCGATGACGATTTGCCTTTGAAATCTATACAAGGTACGAATTTTGATAAAATTCAGACTGATAAATCAATAGAAGAAAATATTCAAGAGGCAGGTTCTACCCCAATTTTAGAGACTGAAGAAAATCCTCCAATTTTAACATCAGATAAAATAATGTCACATACACCACATGAGGAATTATTATCGAGTAGTGATGAAATCATCGAGGACACATTGTCACACATTAACACTGAATATCCAGATTTTACATTCAACAATGAGCATACTGAAGATACTCTAGGAATAACGAAAAAACTACCTACTAATAATTATAATGACATAACGTCAATATCCAGTGCAGAATCATCAAATAACTCACAAGCAGTAGCTTCAAAAACGATAGAAAAAGTATTATCTAATGCAGAAGTTACAAATGATAATGAATCATTAGAGAAGGCACCTATAAAATATTACTCACCCAATGACAGAATTTTGGAGTACAGGAAGAATCATTTGCCAGACTGGAACGCTGAATCAGTGACCAGCGTGTCATCGGGTAATGATATCATTAAAGAAACTATAATAGAACCGCATGAAAGTAGTAGTGATTCCGTGATAAGAAAGAAGGGCGATGATTACGAGGGCAATAATGATAAAATTGAAAAAATTAAGTCTCCGGAATACGAAAATAACGAAAGTCAGACTAATAAATACACGATCGACAATGATGGAGGAATTATTGCACCAATGGAAGA
Organism: Hartigia nigra; assembly: GCA_031001745.1. Lineage (NCBI taxonomy): Eukaryota > Metazoa > Arthropoda > Insecta > Hymenoptera > Cephidae > Hartigia > Hartigia nigra. Next base: position 798,750 of record JARPRG010000409.1, read on the forward strand.
TAGAGCAATTAATCAAGAAATTATAAAATCAGAAACAAGTTCGGCTGTATTAGAATCTACTATGAATATTTTGCCTAATTCAGAAAGCAGTGATTACGATGATACTGAAAGTCAAACTGAACATAATTGGCAGCAATTTACTTCCGATGGACTTCTTGGTCTTACAGAATCTCAAGATACAACTGAAATATCCACGAAAAAATACATGGATAGTTATTTGGATGAATCTGAAGAAAATGTACAGAAGAATTCAAGATTTGAAGACACGGAAGAAGAAAATAGTTTTGATGAAACTACTGTAAATACGTCGTTGGATGAAGAAACCTTCAGTCATGTAGAAGACAATTCGAAATTGACTGCTACGCAGCAAGAGAACACGTTCTTTGAAACTACTATAAATCCATCATCGGACGAAGAAACATTCATTCAGCCGGAACAGTATGACGAATCTGAAATGAGTGAAGAAAAAACCTCAAGAAACAAGGAACATGCAAATTTGGCAGAACCAGAAGAAAGTGAGAAATCTTTGGAAAAATTAAATGATAGTGAAGAAATAAGCAATGTTAATGACATGTCAGAAATGACTAAAGATATCAGCAACGAAGAGATTTCGAAAAGCGAAGAATATGGAAACTTAGCTGCATCGAGAAAGAGTGAAAAATCTTTGGAAACATTAATTAACAGTGAAGAAATAAACGACACTGCAGATTCCATAGAAGATTTAAATACCGAAAATTCGCAAATCCTTAACAATGACGATTACGATCTAGCTGAATCACAAGAATACCTATCGAAAATGGAAAACGTGCAAGGAAAAACAAGCAAGAAGAGTTTTGAGGACGACACTTCGACTTCGCGATACTTGGGAGCTTCAAAGGGCAATACTAAAAACATTAAAACTATCCAAGTGGAAGAAAGTACACGGAATGAAATTCCTAATCTAAACTCATCGAATCAAAATAAAATCCCTAAACAGACAAGAAGAAAGGACAAACTGATACCAACGAAATCTCACGAGATTATTACAAAAACCATACAAAAAACAATAACTAAAACAACCAAGTATTATGGTACTGAAGATAACATCGAAGATACCACAGTCAATCATTCGAATGATGAAACTGTATCGGCAACGAAATCATCATGTTCCGAAAATTCCGATCACGATATTACGTACTTTGGTAAACTATTGCCAAAATCTGATAGGAATCGAGGTAACGATGTTACTGAATTGGCCAATTCAGATTTATATTACATCGGTGATGGAGTACGTCTACCTTTAACTATAAAGAAACTTGATGACGGCTCGTACGGTTTATCCATCTCAGAAAAGGTCTGCGAACATTTTATGAACACGAAATGTCCCTGCTGCGTACCGCGCGATGGAATTATTGTAAGCGAAAAAAAGAATTCTCACGAGGGTAGAAACTTGAAGAGAGATTTATGGAAACTTAGCAAGGAATCCTCTGTAGTAGGTGAACGAGATTCTAATGAAAAACTACAGGAGAAAGTTGAGAATTCAAAAACACGATACATCAGATCGACACCGACGGCCATTTCAGGAACCCAAGAAAACTATAGATTTATCATCCCAGAAAAACATTCAGCTTTATTAAGATCAATGCCAGTACAAGAATTTGCTAAAAAATATAACCTAATTCTGGATTTGGCAAAACGTTCCGTTACGAGAAATATTCCCAAAACTGTTACAATGACAGATATAAATAACAAATCGATTTTAAACAACGATAAAGAAATTGAGCATGAAGAAAAAACAAATTTTACAGAAACTGAGCAAAATGTTTTCAACGATTTGAACGAAACAAACAGAAATGACATCATCCATGAGAATCAAACTATTAATTTGGTGAATAGTTTAATTACAATTAATGAAGCTCCCGAAAGTAAAAGGGCTGGTATAGTGATTAATGCTTTAGAGAATCTTATAAAAACGGAACCTACAGAAATATATACGGTAGTTGACGGTCATGAGGAAAAAATAAAAACTGTGAATATGAAACATGAGGACGAGGATACGGATGCAGTTCACGATAAGGAAATAGCTAGGTACGACTATCAAAAGGATAATCCGATACTTGATCGAATAAAATTCATCAAAGCAAAGCAGAAAGAACAAAGTCAACACAAATATCAAGAAATATACGATGACGATGTAACAAAAAGAATGGAAATTTTAAAAGTCATTCTGTATTGGTTAAAAGACGTTATTCTAAGAATTCCTGTACAGAATCAAAGTTAATTCATAATTTAACAACAATTGTAAATACACGGATATACAAGTTTTTCTTTTTTTCTTTATTTGTATCAATTATAAGTAATTATGGGAGATGACATAAGTGACTTTACAAGATGCTCAATAAGGTGAATGTTAGCATTTTTATCAGATCATAGTTTGAAGAATAACTGTATTTATAAGAATTCTGTATTGCATTGTTTAATTGCAGAAGAATTCAAAATTGTATGAAATATGTATTATATATAAAAAATTCTAATAAATATATGTATTCAAAATTAAATATTTATTTACCTAACGAGAAAAACAATTATTTAAAGTAGAATATATATTTTTTTACGAATAAAAAATTAATTAGGGTAATAACAGTTGACATAACACTAGCGACGAACATATAGCTCATTCAGAGGTAGAAGCATGTTTATTCATTAATAATTAGAAATGTAATTGTATACTAATTTTTAGTATTTTTTTTGCGTTTTTTTTCCAATAAGATACACTGTCTCAATCGCAACACTCCCAATAGGTATGACGTAATGGTGAAACTAGGCGAAGTTGTGTTGGGCAGGGTCGAGAACAACCAAGTGCGCTGCTGACATTTCTGTCACAACTAAACCCTTGAAAATGGGTCTCTTTGGTAAATCCCAGGAGAAGAACCCAAAGGAAATGGTCAGAGGCATTGTTTAATAATTTAATAAGATGTTGCAATGTCAACTAATAATTCAGTGTTAATATTGTAGGTTCAAGAATGGACCCACAAATTACGAAAGGAAGGTTATCAGCTGGACAGACAGGTTAGAGGTGAGTCAGAGTACAGCAGTATTGGTATATAAATAAATTCCATTTCATACAAAATTGACTTAAGATATGTTTTAACACATAAACTAAAAATTCTTGATAATATACTGTTCCTTGGCAAAATATATGATTAAAAAAGGATTGAAAAGTGTTATATTATTTTTTAGCAATTCAGCGAGAAGAGCAAAAGGTAAAACAATCTTTGAAAGAGGCAGCTAAGAAGGGCGACAAAGATGTTTGCAAGATTCTTGCAAAAGAAATAATTCGTGCACGCAAAGCATGTAATAAAATACATACATCTAAGGCACACTTAAACTCTGTTTCCTTGCAAATGAAAAATCAACTAGCTACTATAAGAGTTGCTGGTTCCGTTGCGAGATCTACCGAAGTAATGCAAGCAATGCAATCACTAGTAAGAGTTCCAGAGGTTGCTGCAACCATGAGAGAAATGTCAAAAGAAATGATGAAAGCTGGAATTATTGAAGAAATGCTTGATGAGACGATGGATTCGATCGAGGACTCTGAGGAAATGGAGGATGAAGCTGATGAAGAGGTTGACAAGGTACTAACATTTTATAGTATTACTATTAGCAGTAGGAATAATTCTCAATAGTATTAATGTTTATCTAAGCAAATATTTTGTTATGTTTATATAGATTCTTTGGGAAGTAACAGCAGGACAATTAGGTACTGCACCTGCAGTTGTCACTGAGACTCCAGGATCGGTTGCAGCATCAACATCGAAAGAAGAAGAAGAAGTAGAAGAAGTTGAAGATGATAAAGAACTCGAGGAAATGAAAAATAGGTTACAGAGTCTGCGCAGTTAAACGGAGAGACATTTAGACAATTTATCTGTACCTACTTTATATTTATAAGCACCTTACACTCCCTAATATAGTAGGATAGACAATACAAAAAAGTGAAAAATCAGGTGCACACAACATAACATGGTCATCAATCTAAATAATATGATGAAAGTGAACTATTAAAGTATTATGTCTAATTTTCGATTAACTACAAGTTCAGGACTGTTTTGCACAGATAATTGGGTAAAATTGTACTTAAAACTTGTAGTATATAAAAAATACCCCTCAGGGCACCACACATGTAAATTGTCTTGATTATAACTTTCGATGAGAAAAATTGTACATTGTCATGTTAGTACATGAATGAAAATAACCTTGCGAAAGCTGGCTTCGCATTTCCAAAAAGAAATATACTTAATTAATAATATTTCAGGTACTAAAAGCTTCTAATCTTAATTATAATTCAATACATTTGGAATAGTAAATATTTAACCATTAGACTCGCAGTGTTATAGCTTTTGTAACATTTTGTAAATTAAAACCACTCGTTAACATTACAACAAACTTATTTTGAAATATGTAAATATTATATGCACACTTGCTTTAGAAATAATAATAAAAGTGAAAAAAAGAACATCCCTAATGTTGATTTATTTATCTTGAAAACACTTTTCTTTAAGAAATACCTTTAAGTCTTTCGCCATCTTCCTTCTATTACTTCTTCTGGCAGACAATCTTTCTATATCTGTAAATTTCATTCTGTTTCATAGCCACAGAATTTCTTTTAAGAAATATTTCCATATTTTTAAATACAATACCTTGGAACATGGCTCCTACGTCAGATATTGTCTTTTTTTTACTAACCCACAATTTACCAAATGCGTAAAAAATTGAAGCATAAAATTTATTCGCAGCTTCGAAGGCACCGTTCTTATTTATTTCACTAAAATATGCATATGATATTATCCCGGAAATATAACCAAAACACCATTAATCTCAATATAATGTCTCACTTATTCAATTTCTGATATCGTAATACGCTCAAAGTGATCCTCGTCATGTTCAGACCAACAATAGCAAAAGGAAACGTGTTGTATTTGTCTATGGAAGATTTGTACAAAAATTCCATCAAAATGCTACAGTCAAGGCACAAGTACAACATTTGTAGTATTCCCAGCATACCAACACCTCGTAAATCAGTTCCAGGTGAATTACTCTAAAATATCGTGTAATATAATACCAAATAAAAAAATGTCTCTATAAACAAGTCAAGATTACCTGAAACCCAATTTTTTCCCAGTCAAAATCACCATTCTCTTCCGGTACCAAAGAACAATAAACAGTCCTTAACATCGAAACGTGTTTACAATCATTCAAATCGTAAGAACCTAAAAAAATGAAGATGCTATAATGATTTGTTCAATTTTCTATCAGTTTTCACTCGTCAGACATCTAAAAGGAATTTTCTAATTTTTTATTATTTACAAAATGTTACATCCGTATCATCCTAAAGCCTGTATAGAACATCCACTAGGAATTCTATGCAGATGTGAAGAATATGAAGATATTATTGATAAATTTATAATTTATACAGTGGGGACTCAACATCCTCTAGCAGCTCCATTCACCATAGGTATAAAAAGAACAATTTTATAATGCGATATATAAAAATGATTTGCAAGTATAAATAAAGTACAAATATTCCAGACCCGATTGCTTCAGCAAAGGTTGTATGGCTGCCAAGTAGAACAGAGCCTAACGTAAATCCCACCAAGCCTGTTCTTTCTTACAAGAAATCTCAAGAAAAAAAGATTGATCGAGCAAACGTTAATAAAAGATGGATACCCGTAATGACAGATGTTGTATCTCCAAAGTTAGACGCAATTCTACTGAATTAATATTTACAATCAGCATATTCCTAATTCAATGACCATTTTTTCAGCGAATTACGACTAAATATGAGTTACCTTCACAATACGGAAAGACACACTCATTCTGCTGATACTTCAACATTAACAGATATGTTACCACATAAAGGAAGAGTGGTAAGACGTAAAGACATAGATTGGGGAATAGGATCGCATGAAACTCCTGTAACAATGACTGATGAACCAGAAACAAATTGGCGGAAGGTTAACGGTTGCTTCTCTTCTTGGGCTGATGCATTTACTATAGCCATGTCTTGTCCTCCTTTTTGAAAGGATTGATTCGCTTTTCAATTTGATTTTGTCCCTAAACTGTTTATACGAAATCTAGACCGATGGGCTTTTTCTATATACTCACATTTGGCAATGAGAAACAATAACTCATAATCCTTGCAATGTTCTGATTGAAGCTCTGTAGATTTAAAACATGGCAAACATATGAAAGATTTTCTTCTATTTACAACCGTCGTAATTTTGTCCTGCGAAACAATATCCACTACCGAAAATTACTATTATTCGTAACATAAATTACAAGTGAAATTTTACAAACTTTATGTTCTGATAGATCTGACTCTTGAAAATATTGTATTGCTTCCTTGAATGTGATTGATTCTAACAGATTCAAAGTTGATAAGTCATTTTCAAAATCATCCCACTCCAATGCTGCTCGGTTTCGTAATTCTCTAAGAAATATGAAAATTCATTCTGATATGTATTATTGTAATATCATACAATTAAATGTACTTACTGCAAATGACCTTCCTGAAATGACTGACGATTTTTTTCAAAAATGTGAACAGTTTCAGTAAATGTATTCATATAATTTTCTCCAAAATCCATTATCGCAAGCTTTTCACAGTAAACTCTGCTAGAAATGGCTGAGTTTTATATACACCGTCAATGTCTACTGGTGCTTTGGAAGTGGGTCAAACAATCAATAAATTTCCTGCCACAACTATATGCGAGTAGGGAGAAGCATTGTTAAATCAAGGAGTCGATTTTAAGCGTATTACTTACTTTGAAATTAGATTTAATTAATGGGATGTACATATATGATAATAAAGTAAAAAATAAATTTTTACTCAAACGGTACTCGTCCTGTATTTTACATGCTGTTCAAATGTACAATGAGTCAATGTCGTCGCACACTCTCATAACGCAACAATTAGCAATGATTAAAATTTAATTACAAGTATAAATATATATTTGTATATATGTATGTATATATATATATATATATATATGTATGTATGTACATATTGGAAGTATGTCCTATATGTATATTTAGCCCTCGTCTAGATATATCACTAAGTATCATTATACATATCTGACGTGATAGTTTAATATTATACTGATAAAGAAATTAAAGAATATCTCAAATTAGGGAAAAGATTTCTTTTAATAATACGTAGATTATACATTCATGCATAATACCAAATCGAGTTGACTATATCAGAATTCTGAATTCACAGTTTCAATAGAGCGATAATATCGGAACGCCATCATTGTAGAAGAACGCAGTGTTCATAATAAAAAAATTATTCACCAGATTAATAAGCAAATGCTAAAAAAACATTTTATGCTAAAATTTCATCATAAACTTTTACAATTCTCATCAGTACCTTAACTTATGCAGTATACAAATGTAATGTGCGATCCTCATATCGAAGGATATTTTGCAAAAATAAAAATCTTCACAACTGATCGATTACCATGTTAACGATAGACAGTTTTAATTGCGCCCTTGCTTTCGTCGGTAATCTGTGCATTTGCGGTGTCAGTTTGCGCAAGAAATATCTGACTTCACTTTTAATAGGAAGAATGCTTCTTCGGGCACGCGCTGTCATTCTTCTATATCGTCTGACTCTTCTTCTTCTTTTCTTGGTACATTGATCTTCAGGCTCCAGAGATTCTTCATAGTAATGGTCTTCCTTGATACGAGTAGAGTTTTCGTCTTCGAGTATATCGAGCGAATGCGGTAAGATTACCTCCTCTTGGACTTCCATCCCGTCGGAATTTAAATTCTCTGCCGTAGGTTCTGGAGAAAACGAAAGCAACTCAGACAGACTTTGTTCTGTTGTTTCCTCCATGTCCTTATGCTCTGCTATATTTTCAGTAACTTGTCCATTTTTAATATTACTGTTATGCGTACCTGCCATTTCATTTTCAGTAGCAACGACCTGGAAACTGTCTGATTTTTTCATTTTATTTTGTGTTTTCGTTAGTTTTTGTGATTTCTGGGTCTGTTCAGGAAGATTTATTTTAATGAGGAGACCTGGTGGAATACTTGAAAGACTATGCACTGGAATCGGCGCACCCAAGTTTGATATGTCTCCGGTAAAAGGTAAGATCACCTTCTTGCCATCGGTGGTAATGTTATTTGATATATTTGAAGAGATATTATTAGTGATTGTAATAGGCTGGAATTGATTTGAAATTTGCAGTTTCCAGTTGGAAGCTGAAGGAAGTGGTAACTTCCTGATCACTCGATTTTCAATATTATTTGGGTCTGGTCTTGGTATGTTGATTGAAGTAGGTCTTTTCGACTTTCCACGTTTTTTTGCCAATGGTGCTGGCTTGTTATCTATCTTTGGTTTTTTACTTGACACCATTGGCCTTGAATACATTTGTTTCTTTACTACTTTTGCTGATCCTGGACAGTCTACATCTTCCAAGGTTTCCTGCTCCAGTTTCATATCTTCCACAGCATCTATGTTGTTTGCTTCAGTGACATCCTTGATTGTGGGCACAGCGTCACAGGGCCCTATTTTATGAAAACTTTGACCAGTTTGAAAGTGCTTCGAGCATAATACCAGTTTTCTTATTTGATTTGGAGACATTTTCAATAAATCTTCTCTGCCTAGAAATTGACACCATCGTAAACATCTTCCAATTTCATAGGCAGGAAATGGATGAAACTTGTATCGATCCACTTTGTTTCTTGGATCAGACCTGGAACGTCCACATGCTGCACAAGCTTGGCTATCGAGAACGGCTGCTGGCAATGGATCAAGCTTCTTTACTTTATCTGCAGTATTGAATAATTTTGGTTCAGGGACCAGCTCCATTATAAATGGTTCTGATTCATCAATCTGATCAGGGTAACGAATGTTTGGCACAGCACAGTCTATTAATCTACTACGATAACCACGCATAAATTGTGTTTGATCAAAGTGCTTTGAACAGATATAACAAAATAAAATTTCTTTCCTGGTTAGTCTGTAATATGAATCAACACCCACAAAATCTAACCACTTCAAGCAACGAAACTCTTCTCCAGGAAAATGATGAAATGTGGCCCCATCGTAATCTAGACCTGGTGGATCTCGTCGAAATCTACCACATAGTACACAGGTAATATTATAGAGAGATTGTTTTGGATCGTAAATTGATGGTACAGCTGTACAATTCAGACGATCAAAATACTCATTAAGAAAATCTCTCTGTTCAAAGTGCTTCGAACATACCATTCGCTGTAATAGCTGTTTCTTGGTAAGCTTATATAGATCTTCCCGGCAGCAAAACTCCAGCCACTTTCTGCAGCGTGCCTCATCATTCACAGGGAAGCCAAAAAACATATATTCCTCTTCTCTATTGTTAGGATTCATACGAGAACGGCCGCATACCACACACGGATGTGGCATTTTTGTGAAAATCTTATAGTTTTACACAGTTGTCAAATAAAATACATTGCTGTCCAAAATTAAAGCAAAGATTAACCTCACTTTGATATTGTATTTTTCACAGCTTCTTCTAAGCTGGACTTTCCTTAAGCAAGCAGCAGTATATTTTCACATCAAAGGATTTACTGTTAAGTGTATAATTTCACTTTAAACCACATAAATCTTGAAACTACATAAGAAGCAATACCACTTTTTACTAGTTTTTGTATACGAAACTGTTTGTATAATAACATACAATGCTTTTCCTATACAATTTCGAGATGCACTCCTCACTTAAGTTTAATCACACTTCAATACTAAACATAATTCAAACACAAGATATATTAAATTTAATATTTTTTCAATAGCTTGTTGAGCATTCGTTAAAGGATCACGCGAAGGTTATAATCATAGTACAGCGTCCTCAACCTAACCTTACAATACCCTACTTGTCGTGACACGAAGATAACCTTAAAACGTCATAAATAGAAAAGAACTGTCAATATATTTTTCGATTGAGGTATAGAATTAATATTAAAAAATGACAGAGAATTCGAGCAATCCTTACGACATCAATGGACAACACTTTAATCCGGATATGTATCTCCAGAAAATACTTAAGGTAAAATATTCTTCTGTCAACTTCAAGAATTGGAAATACAATATTGTCATTATTTTGTTCTAATATGGAAGTTCAATTTTTGTACAGGAATGTACCCTTAAACAGATTATGGATAATGAAAAAGAAATCATAAGTGATACCCAAACTTTGCTCTCTGATATGCAAACATTAGTATATGAAAATTACAATAAATTCATATCAGCTACGGATACAATTGGAAAGGTAACATATAGAACACAATCAATGTGATTGATTCACAACAATTATTAATATTTATAGATGAAAAGTGACTTTAAAAAGATGGAAGACAGCATGGATCTGCTAGCCACAAATATGGACAGTATAACTTCATTTTCAGAGCAGATCTCTTCAACCTTACAAGGAACACGTCAAGAAATCTCTAGGCTGTCGTCTGTACACGCTCTTTTAAAGCGTTTACAATTTCTTTTCAAATTGCCTGGCAAACTCAAAGATAGAATGAACGAAGGAAATTATGCTCAAGTTAGTGATATCATCTTACTTGCCTTATGAAACTCTCATATTATTAAAAAAATAACATTTGTATTCTAGGCAGTTCAAGATTATATACATGCACAACGCGTCTTAAAACAGTATGGCAATATGCCCTCTTTTCAAGGCATTCAAAAAGATTGTGAAGAGATTGTAGAAGAATTGAAATCACAGCTTAGAAAACAATTTCATAAAAAAGAAGCTTCCACAAAATCTCTTGCCGAAAGTGTTGATCTTTTACTTCAGTTAAACGAGCCTGCAGATTCATTATGCGCCGATTTTCTTACACACGCTGACAATCGACTGGCAGAACAATTAACTATATTAAAAGACATGTGTGAAAATGATATAATAGAATACGTGGACATGGGTAGTTCAGGATTTCTTAGTGATCTTTGTTTAATCGTCGCATCATACAATGATATGTTTGTAAATAGAAGACCTGTAGATGATACTGATTTCAGCGACGATTTCGACACTAAAGCTGTTACCCGCTTAAACATTTTCATTATAGACAATATGAAAAAATATTTTGATCTAATAGGAAAAAGAGTTGAAGATGTGGCTGATACTGCAGTTCTAGTAAGAGCACTCGATAGATTTCATCGAAGACTCCAAGCCATGAATATGCTCTGTACCGAGACTGATTTTGCCAGGTAAACTAGATTTAAGTTATATATATTCAAGCAATTAATAAACTATAAATGAAATATATATTAGTAAATAAAATAATAATACCTATCTAAATTATAGAACGGGAACTGATATAGTGATAAATGCTGGAAGAAAACAGTGTAGAAATCATCTCCACTCCTTGAAACAACATTTGAGCGAAACTTTGGCTAAAGTGAGACAAACTTTGGCAGCTAAAGCAACACAAGACGGCGATGGCGGTTTAGCAGAACTCCAAGCAACGCTAGTAATGCCGACAATCGAAAAAGTTAAAGGAGTCCTGCAGGATTTACTAGTATGCTTTTCATAATACTGCATGTTTCAAAATATATCAAAAATACTTTTAAACATATTCAATACTACGCTTATAGGTGTTCCTGCAACCAGACCTATCATTCAGTCTAAAGCCTCACTTCTTACAAAGCTTTTGTGTCGACGAAGTACGTGAGGGACTGGTAGTTGGCTTTTTGCACCATTTAACAGCGACAGCAAGTGGTTTTTGTACTGGATCTGACGTACCAAAATTTCCACCTACTTTGCTGCTGTTGCTAAGCAAAATGTGTATTGAATTCAAAGATAGCAGCGTACGCTACCTCGTGCGTAATAATTTTGAACGCATACGAAGTATCACTAAAATGAACTACATTACATTCCTTTTATTATTTTTCAGCTGACAACGACTGATGATTTATTTAATATTGAGCAACATGCAACTTCCGCGAATGTTATTACACCAGAATCAGAAATATGCGAGAACTTCCAAAAGGCTGCGCAAAATTTACTCAATCATTATGTTCGTTTGCAAGGACTTGCTGTGTCTCAAATGCTAAGAAAGTCTGTAGAGACCCGAGATTGGCTGCATACGATTGAACCAAGAACGGTAAGGGCGGTTATGAAACGAGTAGTTGAAGACGTAACAGCAATTGAATCTCAAGTCGCTGCGCTGTATGACGACACAGATGGTCAAATGGATAGAAGTAGTGACAGCAGTAGAAAAACCCACAGGTAAACATTACTAACAATATTTATACATAGGGCAAGTGGGAGCTGAATTAATTTATTTCATTTACTTCAAGCGTTAGCGTATCGAGACATCAGTATCGTTCTAATTGGTCGTCATATACACCTAGTCACTTGGATTCATCACTAGTAACAAATATCCATAAACTCTTTTCTGAAAGAATTGAAATCTTCTCCTCAGTGCAATTCAATAAAGCCTCCATTTTAACAGGAATCATCAAAATCAGTTTGAAGGTAACAAATTTTGATTTCTACGATAATACAAAATACCAGATACAATAATACTTAACAATTTTATTCTGTGTTTTCGTAAATCGGAAATCTTCAAACATCAGAAAGCGTGTAGAAAACTCACTGCGTTCGAAGTTTCTTATATTTAATACCCCGCATGTTTTAACAAACTGTTGAAAAAAAAAATATATATATATATTTAATGTGATACTGCATTCCAACGATAAATTAAAAAATACAGTCTCAACTAAGTTTAAAAACCCGTATCGCATAGGCGTAGTATGAAAAACATGCGTGAACAAGGACAAACTTTTAGCACACTCAGTACCGTAATAGCTGCAGGTGCTGTACAACAGTCACAATGACAAAATAACGCGACCATTATCCACTTTGCATCTCGAAGATACATTATGCTCTCGCGTCTGCGCAGGAAACCCATGTAACGTGTGCCGGAATACTACGCAATATGTTCTAGGCTTTAACGAGTCAAGGACCATTTAACATCTCCTGCCAAATGACAGTTTCTATACGTGCAATAACACTTCCTTATATGTGCAGACTTTTTTGGAATGCGTAAGGCTACGCACCTTCAGTAAATATGGCTTACAGCAGATCCAAGTCGACACACATTATCTGCAGCTTTACTTATGGCGATTTGTAACGGACGAGAAGTAAGTTCCAAGGAATTATTATTGAACAAGTTCAATCCTGACAAATCTCACTTTGTAGTCTGGTACATTTCCTATTGGATGAGATCCTGGGTAGTGCCGTACATAGATGCCTGGAGCCCGTTCTAATGGAACCGAGTGTCGTCGATATTATATGTGAAAGAGGATAATACCTTATGGATTTATTTTCAATTGTACGAATATGATAATGTACAATTTAAATATAGTATAATATATGTAATGAGTTATAACTCAGAAAATATTACTATATCTTATCACAAGAATCATTGAAATTGCCTTATCATCCTATTAGCACTTATGTCCATTATAATTTTATTCTACGCTCTAGGTATAAGTACATTTATTTGTAGAGAGTTTGTCTATCAAACTTTATACTGTATTTCCTTCGAGGAGTGCAATCTTTTTCATTATGCAGAACTTAACAAAAGGCATGGTTAATAATCCTGTTAAAATGAAACTCCGGGGACGCAGTAAAAGACTCGCATGTTTCCTGTGAAATATACTTTTTTCTCCTCATTTTTTGTTCGTCTGGACAATACACCCACGCAGGTCAGGATACAGTCAGGGGTTGCACGCAGTGTCAAAGTACAATAATTTAGGTGTCATGGTGTCACATGCTTAACTCTCTCTCATTACTCACTCCCTTTCTGTCTATACTGTCTAAAGTAAACCCATCAGCAGTGGTACCGTGCAAAGGGGTCAAACGATTTTAATAAGCCTTAACTCCGCGCCACATGCCGGACTTTCGAACTTGCGTGCACGTTCCTACCGATTCTCTATTAGGAATTACCTTTCCTTAATTGAGAGACAGAAGTCTTTAAAAAATGCTCCGCTCTTTTGTTCTATTGCAAAGAACATCATAAAACTGAATCATGTGTCGCAATACCCCAATCAATCCCGGAAAAGGTCCATTAAGGTTAAGATTCGCCGTATCCTTATTCCAGAGGCTTGACGATCTTGAAATTAGTTTGTAAAAAAAGAAGATATTTAATTATTAATTGTTAAAGACAACAATATACATGTATCAAACTTGGACGAGGTGCAAAGGATAAATAGGATGGGAGTTCATGGGGCCCCATCGTACCCTGTCAACGGTAGCTCGAGTTAATTCAAACTTCCTCTCGCTGGATGAGATTCGTTCTCCGAGTATCCGGCGCAGGCCTACGCACCGCATTCTACCCAATTTAATAAACTCTTCTAAATTACTGCTGGGGCCGTAACGTATACCAACCATGATTCCTATAGAAAGCAAGTAAATACTGATAAAAATGAATCATCTTTTATTGTAGTACTGAATAGAATAATGATTCATATGATTAAATCTTATAGAAAAATTATTAATTTTCATTATTAATATCGATTTTCTTGACAATTCTACATTATTAAGATATCATTGGTAGATATTATCCGCGCTGATGGAAACATTTAATGGCTAGGAAAGCAATATCGTCAGTCAAGCACATGTGGCACACGTGATCCCAGAAAACACCTGTGCATGTGTAACTCTTGTGTACACTGAGAAGAGTGAATTTTCGATGGCATCCATTCCAACGTAGTCTGCCACATGGATGAATACTGCCAACGTAATTTTCGTTCTGCTGCGAAAAAATCTACCACAATTTTGCATCTCACAGTCGCGAATAATACCAACGTTTTGGAGCTGTTCGTCCTTCCTATTACTACCTATTACGGCACGTACTTTTTGAATTGAACGTTTTTCTCATTTGGTATAAGGTAAGTTTATATATTTGTGTATTATGCAGTAGAATGTCGTGCCAGATGCTATGCAAGAATATTCGTGAGGTATTCATAATGACACAAAATATCGCAATTTCATGATTCAAGAATATTTATTTCATCGTTAAAAAATGACAATACCTGTTTCTATATTCTCTGACTAGATTATACATTGTTCGTAAAACCGAATAGAATCGCATGAACTTTTAATAATTTGCAAAAAAAATAGAAGTTAAAGTAATCAGTAGTCACTTATTTCATATAAAACATTATTAATTTCATTATAATTGATCAGTGCGATAAAATTTAAGAAAATTCCTTCAAAAAGTGTTGATCCATAAGTATACACTATAAGTAAAATATAATTTGTAAAATATTTTATAGAATTTCTTAATCTTAGTTTGAAACGTTAACGTAAATCATAAATATTAAGATAATTAATTTTCTCGTATATCGTAATTATAAAAATGTCAATTCTCAAAAACTATTATCCGTCCTATTATATTCTGCTCAAGTGCGCAGTAAATTTAAATGGACGTGTTAAGGATCCCATATACTATAAGGATTGCACATCCGAATATCATTAATCGTATTCTAACAGTGGCAGTATCATTCAATTGGCTGAGAATGTCATGAAGCGACAAAGCGCAGGCAGGGATACATTAATAACGCACACGGTAAAACCGGAACAGTTATCGTAAGTAATTTTAAATCAGCGTAGAGTGGACCCGCATGAGAAAACCTTTGGGATGCCATAGGGTACCATTATTACAGAATGACCGAGACATTCGTAAACGGAAACCCAAGAGACGAGAGACTAGATACGGGCATGGCTTATGCATTAGTCAGCTCACTGTCCCTTAGTCCGACAAACTCGATTCTCAAACAACCACCACCATTGTTTGCCAATTTGCTGACAGACCTATTCATAATCTTTGACCATTGTTTGCTCTTTAGATTTGACAATTTTCAACAAGTACGGCTGTTTGTCACAAGACGAATAGACAACGTTATAGAAAAATATTTCAGTTATGCCGTCAATGTTTACCAAAAGTCTTATAACGTCGCCATAAACTAATGTATATCAAGATTTTCTTGACTGATACGATCGTTATGATTGTTTGGCATAATTTTTGTTTAAATTTTCAGAAAATACTATCGTTTCTCTCCTTAATCTGGAAAGCAAATGGAGATGTTTCGGTTTGTGACCGCAATAATGGGCAGAGCAAATCGTGCTCATTGCTGCGTTCGCATGTTGAACCATCTTGCCAACCTATCAATACAAAGAGGAAGTAAAAGTTTTGAAGATACTGGATAAAATGATATTGGACATGGTCAAGCACTTGAAAGTCTTATTTCCTGTGCTTCAATAATTATTTGTAGAGAGAAGTGGCTAACATGTCAAAATCTATTTATCAAACACCAAACAAGCCCGTGATAACTCCAAAGGCCAGAGTCTAGAATACAAATGATGACCAACAATCATTACTGACCACTATTTGAACTTTAGCTCTGCCTTTGAGTGTATATAAAAGAGAGGCAATTTTGAAAATGGCATCAGTTGCAATTTAACAATCCTACAGAAACCGTCTAGAGACAGATCTGTTTAAAATCTCCGAAAAATTACGAAACTGATCAACATGCTAAGTAGTAGTGCCGTAGGTGATGACTTTGATATTCACCTCGATACGATTACTTTACATGTCAGTTAGTTTACTCAACGTTGAATTAGACATGAAGTAAAGCCACAAGGTAGAAAAGAAGTCATTAGAAAATTATTTAAAAACTTCTCCTTGCATTTTAAGTGTGCAAAAGTAGAAAATTTGTCAAGTAAAAATGCTGTCTTAAAAACAATGATGAATTTTTTACAATCTAGGGGGATCATCGATATCCAACATACTGTTCATCCCCGGTGAGTATCTTAGCCGTAAAGGAGGGCAATCTCTCGATTATTAAAATACTTAATCAATGACAGTTCTAGTATGTAATTCAACTTGGGGATATAGAAGAGAGTGAATGGTTTGATAACAGGCAAAGCTTGGTGTTACTCATACCGGGTGGTGGCCATTCAGTATGGGCTTTACCGTCCGGCAGTGATTTCAATTGGTAAATTGATTTGGAACGGAGGCAAAAAAAGGCGATAAAGAAAGAACACCAGGACGAGTGGACAGCAGAGCTGCCGTTAATAGGGAGTGAACGCCGGTTGAATGCTTAATGCACCGCGGTTCTAGGATTAAATTGACCAATCATTTCCCGCGCGGCAAAGAGCAGCCAATTACAGTGCTCGCCGGACTATATTAAGCCAATCAAGGCTAGTTTATCACTCAGTTGAGGATCTGCCTTCGTGCCGTGCGCATCTTCTTACGTTTTCACGCGCTCTAACACGTTACCCTCGAAGAAACAGACTCACATTCACGAACATATACGAAGAAGATGAAAGGAACCAGGGGACAGACGGTGGAAATCATTATGAATATTCATTCGTGTTATTCGTGACCCTATCCGGTCCTCAGCGACGATCAGTGACTGTCCTCTCCCTCTTTCCTTTTTACATTTTAACATCCTCTCGTTGTTTTGATATCCTGCGTGAATACATCGTGCTCTGTTAATCAATTATGATTCACTTACGGAATTATAAAAGAAACTACACGCGACTAATTTTATAGGTGTTTTAAATGTGCTTTTTTAGTTTTTTCTTTTTTAAAAACTCGAGTTTCAACCTTGAAAAACGTGATGCATTCAGTTACTGTATTTTTCCAAAATATACCATTTTTACAATGCAGTTTATTATAATATGTTGAGATCATTTTGAGTTTAAAGTGTTTCTTCAATATTTTCACTTTTGGATATGGATGAGTTTGCTTAGTTGGTCATATATTATATTGCGTAGTGTCTTTCATAGAAATTATCTTTCAAAGTTTTACTCTTAACTATCATAAATCTTTTACAGTGAATTCCTTATATACCTGTATCACTATACCCAGCAAACACATTTGTTACGTTTATGTCACTTTACATGCTGATAATACTAAACTAGAAAATTTATGTGACCGAGATGTAACTATTTGAAGATGTGTGTTGCGGGATACTGTACGAGTATTATTCCTTCGAACGCATTGAAGCAAAGGGTCAAAGGTCGTGAGATTTCCCGCGATTGTCAGTAAGAGAATTTTGTGATTTCTAATATATTTTCCATTAGAAAATGCACGACAGGTAATAAATATAATTTCAAACTTTCGAGAACAACTATTTATCCTTCACCATCCGACTTTCCGATATCCCGTTCTCTGCAAGATATTCCGAATTGTGAGTGAACTTGTGAGTGTGGTGCCACGAATGGTAAGAATACTTCGTAATTCTAAAAAGTCGGATAAACAACACGCACAAACGTCATAATAAAGTAACACAGTGGATCGTCGAGTGCGCCTTTTCCTATTTTTCCCATAGAGAAACTAATAGCGTACGATTAGGATTTTTCAGAACAGTGTCGCATTTATCTAAAGCTAAGTTGACATTTGCTTTGCCGGAATTTACGTCATAAATTAATGACCGGATGACTCTCACGTATCTTAACATTTCTCAAGACGTCTGGAATAAACATTTTCACGCGTTAAGTACCCGCAGTTTCTCGAAAGATTCCCCAACAATTAATTCAAATCTACAGCTGTAACAGACACAATTAGAATTACTATATTTCTCTCTGTCTCTCTTTCTCCACTGCAGTTCTAGTAAAGATCGGCTATTGCATGAATCATAAGGAAAAAATATATATCGCACAACGCTATGTACTCTTCTCTCTATGTATAATGTTACAAAAACCCTATATACATATATATATATACGTGTAATATACTAAGGCTAGGAGTACCCGCCGTGAAGTCATACTCAGAAGTATGTATGTCCATAATGTTTTGCTGGCGAAGCTACGTTTGTATCAACAGAACACGACTTTATCAGCGTGTTAATTAGATCAGTATGTATAACACGTGCAGACAATTTGTCTCTCGACTTTTCGAATCTCTCTGTATCCATGATTCTTGTATGTTGATTAGTTCAGACATAGGGGAAAAAGGTCGAATTATTGTTAATGATTCATGTAAAATTTTTGAAGTTAGCAAAATCAGTCGAAGAAAGTTTAAAGTTAATGCTGTTTGTGCGCACAAGAGAAAATCGAGGATTTACAATTAGATTGCGACAATATGTTGTTCTGAAAATAGTGATTCTCTCTCTGGTGGTGGTTTATCGCCATGACTTCTTGACCTCCCTCTCAAAGATATGACATAGAATAAATGCAAGAAGCTCAAACTGTTGTAACTCACATATGTTGAGGTCTCTCTGATACTCGGCTTAGAAAGATACTTTTGTATTTATCTATGAGATTATAGCAGATCTTTATATTATATTTTGGTCTGCTGTATATATTAGATATCATAATTTCGTAACAAGAAATTTATACGAATCTATAAGAAATATATTCTTATGTCTCCTCAGTAGTACTGCAGCACTCCGCTTAAGAAATTGTAGAGAATCCAAATTTTCACCTTGCGAATAATATTTTGATAATGCTTTTTTTGGAAGATTTCATTATAAAATAAATAATAAAGTCGCAATCTTGAATTAATCCCAAATACATTTTTGACTTGCTCAATAGTTTAGGATCCAGAATCGCTAAATGTCATTGATAGATTGACCTTTTTGGTTTGCCGTACTTTCTGCTGATGTCAGCCAATCTCTAAAGTTTGTCTCATACAAGGAGCATAAATACACACAGAAAAACATAAGAGATATGATCAATTAAAAAAAAATATCACCGGAGAAATTGCATTGCGAAAATTCACACGATCATCTATGGAAGAGAAATATTAATTTACTTTTTATTATTATATATATAAATATGAAATGATAAAAATAATTAAAAAATAAAAGAAACGGTCCATGCATTCTGAAACCTTAAAAAAGTTTCAAGCTCTCATTTTCTCTTTTTCGGGGTCACGATCCCTGACTAAATCGTTATCGGTTTTTTGCTTTTTTCTTTTCCTTATCGCTGTCGTAAAACTATCATTTCGGTGCTGGTACAATTCGTAAAGCGAGAAATGGTTTACATGTATTCAAAAATGAGACCTTTTCCCCTCGTTTCCTTATCTACAGCCTCTAACCGAAAATTCAAACACATTGATACTAAAAATTTCATGTTAAAGTTATGTCTCAATGCCGATAGTCTTCTCTGGGTGTTTTCGGTATCTCGAATAATGGTTACGTGCAGCGCAACATGCAATCGCTAAATAAGAAGGATATGAACGAGACATTTTGAAATTAAAGATGGAAACGGTTTTACGAGTGCACGAGCCACGAGGGAGTCTTATTAATAGGAATTAGCGTTAATTGGAATTCTCTCTCACACGGTCACTAACGCCGACGGCATAAAGGAATAGCATGCAACGTGTATGCAATTCATTATACATAGATGCAGCTGAATCCGCAAGACCCCGCCCCATCCCCATAATCCTCTTAAGTTTGCTGTTTTGCAAGGTAGTATTTAGGGATTACCTTATAAAATATTAATATATTGGCTTAATGAAACAGAAGACATTAAACAGAGAGTCTACAGTATAGAAATCAAAGATCGAACTGTGACGTTTCATTCTTTTCTCGTTAAGTCACTGAGCAAGTTTCTGTATCACTTCTTAGGAGAAGAATTTCACCAAGAGGGATAAACATTCAGATCGGTTTCTTCTCTATCAAAGACCTTTGCGATGCTTGCACTTTTATGAGAGAGGCCTTAGGGACAGATGGACCATTTCAAAGACAGCACACAAGACAGAGGGTCTCATTCAGTGATCCTCCTTGAAACGCATTGCATTAGTTTAATAGCAGTTCGGGTTAGTTGTTAATTTTTAATCGCATAGTTTCTTTGAATCACTTAGATATGTTAAAATGAAAAATTATTTTCGCATTTAAAGTTATTTATTATTATACAGTTTTCATTAGTAGTCTATTTAAGCAACAGTATACTAATAAAGATTCTCTATATTTTTGATGTTGTCCTTATCTATCCGAATGCCAATTTAAAATGGAAAATCCAAACGTAGAGCAGCAACAGGTTGCAGGGTCATACTAACATTTGGCAGAAGCCTGGCACTCTAACGTTATAAGAGAATCAGCAATAAGAGGTTTTAATGACTTCCCAAGGCCGGTTCAATGAGGGCCACTGTCTGTCATCACATCCTTACGGCATAGTGCAGCAGTACACTGCCTCTGGTATGTCTGACGACGAGTTTAATAATCTTATGGCTCTGGGCATTGATATCAAAGCATGATCTTCATGGTTTTTCTACGAGTAGTATGAAACATGTTTTGTCTACAGTTTCTCTTTGCTGTACAATCTCCCGGATTTAAGATGCGGTAGAAATTCGTCTGAAGATAAAAGAGAGACAAAAAAGAATACTTGGCGTGACAAGATTTTTCAGACGCTTTAAAACAGTCTGAAGCCAAGATTATTTTATACTTGGAAAGTAATCCTGGCACGTACTTACCGCATTCTCCTGTCAATTATCCAATATCACCTCGAGTTGACGACGCGTGGGCACATGCTGGTTTTATTAGGATTTCCTTCGTTTCGTCGATTAGTTACTAATTCCCGGGAGCCATTATTTCAGCATGGTCTCACGCTACGTTATACCCTGTAAAATATCAATTTAATAATTATTACAGTCTATTATAGAGGGTGAATGTAAGACCGTTTAACTTAACGAGACGTCATTTATTTTTCAGATCGCTTGTCAACGATTAATTTCTTCTTTTTTTTTTACGAATTCTACGTGGAATCAAGAAACTGCTGGATGATCTGGATTATAATGATTTACTGAAATCCTGTCCTGTTCCTAAGTACTAGTGCCGCAGGAGTGACTAGGCTGGGCTAGGAATTACCGTGTCTCCTGCTGCTCAAGTGCTTATCAATGGGTCGGGACGCACATCGTCTAAATTATTTTTAATGATTAACAAAATGGAAGAGCATATCGCTTTTATTTAATTCGTTACCAAACAGCTGTAATATATCGTATTTTGCACATAATGTATTCATTGTAATTTTGTGCTTGTTGATAAATAAATATACTATATACTTCATTAATCGTCAAATAGTACAAAATGCGTACAACTCATTACTCGCGTGCTGATGTGTTGATGATGACGTAAAGGATTTTAGGTTGATATCAGGAACAAAAAAAATGGTCGATGGAGGAGCTGGGATTTGAACCCAGGACTTTCAGCATGCGAAGCAGACACTCTACCACTGAGTTACACCCCCGAATGTAGATGCTGGAGAAGATTCAGCACTTGTGGTATATTCTAGGATAGGACAGATAAAATAACAGTAAATATATGTTATTGCGTAAGTATTCAATCATTAAAAGAAAAACCGTTCACTTACGGTCAGAGAGGGTCTGCGTAAAATGTTTGGGACAGAACCGATTGGAGAAATCAAATTAATTGCTTACGTAAGATTTTATTTTTTTTAGCTTTTTAAAAATTTAACTTGTAGACTTGTTCGATTTCGCAAATTGCGTAAACAAAAAATATAATTGTTACCGCGGACGGCTATTAAGTATATGGGCCAGATCATTTACGTATGCTAAATTATAAACTCACTTTTTTCACTCCTTTTGTACTGTAAAATTAAGTATTAGACACGCAATCACTTGGGCGTAGATATAATTTTTAGACCACTGCAATTTTTTTTAATTTCAAGAATAACCTATAGAAATAATAACAAACATGGTCATTCGTATCTATTTATACTATATTTCGGATATTATATCTTTCAAAATTTGTCTGCACACGTGCACACGGCCTCGCGGCTTACACTCTAATTATACAAATAATTTCACATCGAGAATGTTTCATAGATAAAATTAATTCAATGTAAACAACACAAAAAAATTATAGTCAGCTACTAAAACAACTATTATGAAAGTAGCGTTTTCAGGGAACTTCGGAACTTCTTGGTAAGACGAAAATATGTCCTGAATTATGATATTTTGTGTCAAGTATAATCGATACGAATTAAAAAATATGAAAAAGTCTAAGCAATCAAAGGACAAAAAAGATTGGCATCAAAAGTATAAAAAAAAAAGCTATGTTGGCGTATCGGTAGAAAACGGAAATTAAACATGGCATATTTCACGTGTTATTAAATGGCATTCAAAATGGAGGCGTGACATATCAACACGATTATCACAAGTACAAAGGTATCAACGGTAAAAAAAAAAGAACGACACGAAGTTCATCTATTGCGCAGCACCACACTCTACTTAAAAATCTATAGTTAATCGTTCGTTTCCACGAGGACTTACGTGCTATTTGTGACTTAGCAATACTGCCTTTGTGTCGAGTGATGAGTGCGCGTATGAAAACTATATATTTTATTGCGTCATAATAAGTAATCGCATCTAAATTGGTATCGCAGGAATACGAATTACTATTGGATACTATTGATAAAACGTTAAAACTCTATTTAATGAACCGGTACGGTGATACGTACGGTTAGCTGGCCGATGATCGACTCTCACATTTCCACAGCGTCTGTTTGCCCTCAACATGCATGAAAAGTTAAATCGCAACGAGGAGGCTATCGTACGACTATACGATGATTTAAACTCGCTTTAGCCGAATGGACGTTGTGTTAAAATAATGAGGATAATTTTTACTCGTCTGATCCAATAATGAATCATCTGTCACCGAATATGGATGGAGCCTATTTATAATGTAGTCTCCTCTATAAGGGTGAACAAAATATTTTTTAGGCCTCATATTCCCAGCACCGTAGGTGAGGACTAGACGTAAAATGTCACAGGTTGATCCTGAGTACATTATTTAATTAATAGAAATTGGGGTATTTTTATCGTCTAATTCAAATGGATAGTTTTATCGCTCGTAAAAGGGGTAGACTTTTATATATACCTCGCATGTTGACAGCAAGCCATCCCGTGTAACATTTCTTTTACGGTATATATAGTATATATATATTTATGATCTATTTCCGTTATAATGATAATAATAGTAGTAGTAATAGTAATATTGTAGTAGCAGTAATAATAATAGTACTAATAGTAATATAGTTATAGTAATAATAACTATGCACTCTTATATGATATTGTTTAATGATATCTTCATGTACATCATTCACATTAGTTCACAACTGACTGACTGATATAGTCTGCAATAGTCCTATGCTCGAATGGATCAAATTTTCGGTCTGGTTCCCAAATGTTAGCCCCAATAAAGTTCCGCCGCCACACAAGCCAACATTGCCACAAACAGCTTTTAAGGCCGCAGTCCACATTTACACTACACTCTTTGTGGCTAATACAAACTTCTATCCGAAATAAAACATCAATCAAACTGGTACATTCAAACGAATGGAAGCATACTACGCATCGAAAAGAAACACCAAAGAACTTAATACCATATCTACACCTGAACTGCTTCGCGACTTCCTATTTGAAGACCCACGCTTTCATCCTTGATATAAAATATATATATGCGGCTTCATTGAGAGTATGACAGAATAAGGAGAGAGGTGGGAAAACAAAAATATATATTCTCTATGAGATGTAAAGATCGATGGAACCTATAAAAGAAATCATGGCATTGATTCAATGTCTCTGTTTATTAAACGTATGTAAATAATTAGAAGAATGTAAAACAAACTGATACTCTATATGTTCTAGTTTAACGTGCTAAACTCTCGAGGAATGAAAGTGCGATTACTGGCAATAGGAAGCCAATCAGCAGTGTCCATGTAAAATCGCAGTACTAAATTATACTCATTTAAAACTAGAATCATAATTCCACCATAATTTATAGATACACTTGCACTCGCACATTCAAGCATTTGGCAGACAAGAACCCAGGGGAACCTAACTCGAAGGGAGCAGAGTCACTACGAAGTCATCATGTCACTGACTGAATTTGTTGACATACTGGGTCCCTTTAGAGAATCGTTTATATCTCTCCTGAACATTGACAGATTTTGTGTAAACCTGAAATATAATGACAAAAGCAAGTGTAAGTTATGCGAAATCGAATATTAACGTTTGGTGACATCAAGCGATATAGTTATATAACAAATGTTGAAAAAGTAAACAACAACAATCATATGTCAATAAAAAAAAAAACATACCTATCTCTGTTTTTCGTGAGTAAATTTCTTTCAATACCATCCATAAGATTCTCAAACCACTGTGCCATTGCTGCCTGTTTGTCAACCGGTTGGCTCCTAATAATGTTCTCTCTTAACTGATTAAAATACTGCAAGACAAATTTTCACGATTCAGTGTTACACGACGAAACTCTTATGCGCAAAATACTAGAGCATCAACCTACCTCTTCGTTCAAAAGTATTAGACCCAAGAGAGGCCTGGACATGCTCCATTGATTCCTACAATCCTCGAACATTATTACATTTAAAACGGTACTCAGTATTTGTTGTAAGATTTCAGGATGTTGTTTGAGGACTTGTAAAAATAGCTCCCCTCCGCCTGGAACAGCTGCATTCTTTTTGCCTGGATATACACCAGCTGAAAATCAAATCCGTAGAGCACTATACTTCTGAACTTTTTTGAACATCTTTGTTGTATATAGCGAAATAATTTAAGTTCACATTGTATTTATCCAATTAACACTCACCTTTTTGATAGAGTTGTTTAAATAGATACGTCACAATGTGATCTAACGTAGCGCA
The DNA here is from genome assembly GCA_031001745.1 of Hartigia nigra. Classification (NCBI taxonomy): domain Eukaryota; kingdom Metazoa; phylum Arthropoda; class Insecta; order Hymenoptera; family Cephidae; genus Hartigia; species Hartigia nigra. The sequence continues at coordinate 824,417 of JARPRG010000409.1, forward strand.
ACAGCCGGTGCAAACCATAGTGTCTGAAACATAATGAAAAGTCTTTCCTATCAGAGACCTTAACGGCACGTGAGAAACACAACAAGAGCACAAGACAGTACAATAGCACGAAAAGAAAAGTAAATGGAAATAAACACTCAAAAATGACATTGCAAAGCAAAAAAAGCACCTACCTTAAGACTGGCTCAATTACACGTATATAGTGCGGAGTCGCTTTAGTTTTTGTGCCATCAAGAATTTATGAAATAAAGATAAAGAGAAAAAAAGTATTTGAGAGCAAAATGTTAGACCCTATCTGCCACATGAATACGATTCTTTCCGTGCATAAAATCATCCCTACAACGTGTAGTTGAAAAAGGAATAATGAAAGTTGATAAAAACGTCAATGATCTCTTCAATTTTATAAATAACACACATATATAATAATAGGCGAGATTAATCGCACGAGAAAATACGGAGTCATGACATTACGTTTGCTTAAGCAACGTGGCAGCAAATAATTGTCATACTAAAACATCAGCGAGGGAGATTATCATTTAATTTCTATGGATCAGTGAAACATGATCAATTTAATTTAATCAATATTTCTTCCTTCAAAACTTTCTTTGGAGATGTACGATTGAAATGATAAGGTCGATCAGACATAATTGGAAAAACAAGTAGATAAGTAAAATAAGATGTGAAGTTAAAATACACATAGTCGTGCCACACCCATTGGTTAATAAATGTACAAAAGACTTACTCAAAGTTAACTAAATACGATGGATTAGTGATTTAGTAATATGTCAGCTGTGCGGCTGACTGCATTGTACTAGACCCATTATTTTGTTGAATTTCAGTTAAATTAGCAAAATCGCTAAGTACCATTGTAAAATATAAAAAAATTTGTAAAACGGATGATACAAGACATTCCTAAGCATTAAATGTTATTATTATATAAGTGAAATTTTGATAATGCAACAAGGGTCTAGATTCTACGCACTCCAATCCTCTTTAGTGCCTATGTCATAGAAAGGGGTGTTCTTAATCATTCTCTTTATGTGCATAAAGTTATCGTTGCAATATAAATTATCGAACATACTTTAGAATTCTGCTTTTCGTAAAGTCATTGCAAACTATCGCAGTGACTGATACCCAAAGGCAGATTTACATTCCAAGCGACAATGCAAAAAGCAAATGGCAAAGATTGAAATGAAAGGATTTTCCAATACTTATTGACTAATACTTTACGCTAAAAGCACGGGTAATATTGATTAACCAACTATCGCATATTAACCGTAACTCCAAAGGAACTTGTCAAATTTATACGATACTGACATATGCGAAAAATATTCGATAGTTAAATGAATTTGAATTGTTGAAAAAATGAGAAATTTCATATAAGACTACGTATGTGTAATAAGAATCGCTGTAATATTAAAAAAGAATCCTTAATCGGTTGGCTCAAATGTGAAGAGTGAGTGACTCATCTTATCAATTGATAATTTATACGAAATCAATAATATGTTAACTAGCCAACTATTTCCTATAAAAATAATGGGAATGGATATTGGCCTTTAATACAATAATAAAACGGTACTAGAGGGCACGGCATAGAGGATATAGAGGGTAGCGATAAGATAGAATCAGCCGCACAGACCTGTGTAGGAGTCTTTTAGCGCACCTAGTGCCGTAAGGCCTTCGCTGATACTCGACAAGATGTAAAGAAAGACCCTAGGTTCCAACGTTGAGAGGAAGGCCATGTGATCCTGGGCTAGACACTCCAGTAGGACGTAATACGTGGAGGACAATTTTGGATAATCCTAATAAAAAAAAAACAATATAATCATCATAAAGCTATACGTCAGAAAATAAACTGATGCAATGATTGTAAGTAGCTCCTATAATTGTATCTTTAAGTCGTCCTGTATTCCTGGGAATAATTTAACTATTGTTTACCAAGGATGCAGTAAACTTACACAGCACTTACCAATAAGTCACTTTGTGGTATACTAAGGAGCAGTTTCACGAATGTATTCAGGGCATTGTCCAATGCCTCATCCCCGTATAACCTAAATACTCCAAAGTTTACATAGCTCCCACATAAAGCCGCCTTCAACATACTAAAGCATATGCTTATTCCCTTGAGCTTCAACGGATAAACCTGGTCCTTGGGTACTTCGACGTTCAGTATATGATTACCATAGCTGCATATAACTTTACTGGCTTCGCGAAAGAGTAGAATCCCATTTGGCGAGGACACATCAAATTGTAAACGTTGGCTTCTATTTTGTACTAACTCAGCAAACAATTTTAGGACGGGCGTAGTCACTTGTGGTTCGTGATGCCACAGTTCCACGGCGTGTAATAAAATTGGTGTGTAATTAGGATATCTGTGATGAATTGAGGAAAATGGTACTAAAAGATAAAAGATGTTTGTGACTAATTAAAATCATATGCACAAGGATACATCCAGTCAAACAGCATCATGTAAGAGTTTTTCGTGTTAAAGGCGTAAGCCAATCCTCTGAGATCTCGAGCAAGACCGATCAGGGCCTTTTTGGCTTCTTCTGCTGCGAATAAGGGCGTATCGGCCGCACCCATTAATTGACCAAGGCTTTCCAATGCAGCTACAATTCAAGGTCAGGTTCACATAATTGTATTACGTACAAGTACGTTAGGTCTAGCGAGAGATTATTTTGTAAATCAGTAACTGAAACTGCAGAGCCGTATCGGGCCTATACTTTTACTACCATAAAGTCCTTTATCTTCGTCATTTCATCTGCCTTATCATGCTCGACCGAAACCAAATAAACATAACACTTACGGTTCGTTAACCCGACTCACATTCATTCATTCATTCGCAACATTCTGTGGCTTTTTACTGCACTTGAGTTTCAAGGTACATCATACATGGATTGATCGTTATACCTGTGAGGGGCAACATAAATGTATGAAACCTCTCCTCGTCTTCCCCTAAATCGACCATTAACAATCTACCAAGCGATGTATAAAACATTGATCTGCAGCGCATTTCGGTAACAGCAACGCTGTTTCCCAGAAAAGGAAAGTGTTCACTCTGTAATGTAAGGTACACGCAACGTTATGTATCTTTCATATAATTGCTGCGTACAATAATTAATACTTCATACGTACAGTGTGGTTGTTCAGCATGAACTGTACTTCCTCCAATTTTACAAGTTTGCGTACGCAGCTATAACCCACTGAGAGATCATTCAGAAGCTGCAAAGTCTTCGATATAATTTGTTCGCTTCTTCCCCAGTACTTCAAGTTTGTTATTCTGCAAATTACAATGAAATTGTTTGAATTTGTTATGATTAAAATTCGTAATACTTTCGTGACTTACATTTTCCTAATGAATACACTGAGTACCATAGCCTCATCACTGAGACCTAACACATCTGACAGTCTTCTATACACTTTGGAATTTTTTTGAATCTGATCACCTACATATATTTTTCGAAATTGTTCGAAGAAACTTAACATAGCCAGTTCAAGTTTTTCACAGCCGCCCTGCGCTAATCTTGAGTCGGTTAAGTTCATCAATTGAAGAACTCTGCAGACCAATTCACCATCCATCGCATCATGTTCCTCGTTGCTGTTAAATGACACTCTACCACCGATAGCACTACCTGCGCAATGATGTAAAATAATATTATGTACTCTGTTAACACTACTGCTTTTTCGTACTGTCAAAATTATAAAGATTCTTACCAATGATGTATACAAGCCACGTTAGTTGACCTTCCTGTATCGTAATATCCATTTGTTGAGCCGGTGATGCTGTCTGCGTCATTAATTCCTGATAAGTTCTAGCTGCCTGATCAAACAGCTGAACCAGCAGGGTACAGGTTTTTTGGTATTCACATCTCCCAATCACAGATAACTGTTCTAACTGTTGTTGTATCATTCCCAAATCATCCAAAGGATCCTCTAAACCTTCTCTAACTACTGCCACAGATTCTAATCTTGATGTGATGTATGCATTTGAAACTTCCGGTGTATAAGTCTCTAATAAATGTGGTTCAGTTGCTTTTACATAAGGTACCGATGCTACCATTCTTTGCCAGAGACTGAGAAGGTAATGGACACTGTTTGGTGCAAATTGCCACATTTGCAAACTCTGTACGGTAAACTTTGCAATGAGCTCTATCGCTTCTGGATAATTTTCAACCATTACCAATTCGCCAAGTTGATAGTTACTCTTTAAGCGTGCTAACAATCTACAAAATTCGTGATAGTTTCCGGGATCGCTAAGGCCTTGAGGATTTTGTAAAATGTGCTTAACTCCGTTCACTAAGTGCGTTAAAAATTTTGCTCTCTCGGTATTCGAAAATAAACTTCGTCTAACGGATGCTATTTGAACTAAACATGAAAGAGCTAGCGCGGACAGTGAGTTGGGGAGACTGTGATAAAGGTCAAAAAATAATTTTAACGTCGCAAAGTCTAAAAATGCCGGTCTCCAACTCGTTGGTATCTGAACCGTACAGAGATCGTCAGAACTTTCATCGGTTGACGTTCCGATAAAATCAAAGGTAAGGCAATTCTGTGCAAGCCTCAAAAGTTGTGTCATCAGTCCATGCTGCGATAAGAAGGCAAAGCAATTAATTGTATTAGAAAGTTATTGAACTTCGCTGATGGTATCATCAATTTGGTTATGCAGTTACTAAAACTACTGTACCTGTGCTTCATCATTAAAATTTAAACTTTTGCAGTTCTCCCGCGCTGTTCCAAGGAGGGAACACGATAACCTGAATATTTCAAAGAGTTGCGTGTCTCTAAAACTACTAGCAATTTTTCGATGTTTTGTGAGTGACCTATTCGCATCAGCTTCAGATATTTGATTCATCTCACACGTCAATTGCGAAAGCAGCTGTACAGCTATCATACAATGCTCCACTGATCCCTGTAATTTTTAAAATAATAACAAAAATATGAAAAAGTATTATATATCTAGGATAATAAGATAAACAAATATTTCTAATAAGGATAGATATAACGTTCAGACCTGAAGAAACTTTGTAATATCATTGACGACATTTCTGAATACAAATTCTTCTTTGTCTGAATCAAACCAACCAAGTTTGGATATTCTTGCAAACAGCGTAACCAAAGCCTGTATCACAAAGTTTGGCAACTTTGGTTGTGTTGCTAAGTAGTTAAGGACATAATTTCCTGTATTGAATATAATAGATTAATTGCGATTAAAGAGATATTAATATAATATAAATGTGATAATAAAAAAATGTCATAGTAACATTAAATTTACATATAATTATATTTGAGAATTTTTTCCAATGAATAATGTTGCTTACGTATATCAAGCCTCTGTTGTAGACTAAGCCCCTGTGCTGACCTAGACACCAATTTTGTGAGAGTGGTAGCAGCCAATAATTGGGCATAGGCAGAATCTCCACGGTCCAAAAGCAGCTGACACTTAGCAAGTGTATCTGGAGCATTTTGGAAACCAACCAGTGCCTTCTCAGCTTCTGCACGATGTGCCGAATCTTGCGATTCATATAGCTGCTTGCACAGCAACTCCAGCTGCCGTACTTCCTGTATGTGATCCATTTTTAATAATATTGTTCAAACTTGCAATTTGTTATTGTCAAATATATATGACATAAATTCATGTTTAGTTTAACTGGATCCCATTGACTTTCATTGTTTTCTCATGATTTATTTATTCTTTCTTCTGACATCAATTAGCAATCTTGAAACAGACGAAACTAGAAGCAGGTACTTAAGTTAAAACAATAGTAAATCCTATATAGTTCACTCATAGGTCTGTTACAATAATGTTTGTGTGTCCATAGTACATCAAGTAAATAATAAAACATTTGTCTTCAACACAGTATAAACTTATATAAATCGAAAAGAACAGATGTCGATACAATTTAAAAAACTAATCACAACACTTTATTACACTAAATAATGTATATGATTACTCCAGATAACAAAACCATGAACACTAAGTAAAAAGGAAATATTACTCTTGTAATTCTGTAACAACAAAGATCAGTTATAGAGAAGAAAAGATGAGATTGTTCGAAAAACCTTAAAGATCCATTATTAAGAATCACAGCACAAAGAGATCCTTATATCTTGGAAACAAAGGATTTGCAGGAAATTATTTATCACATTTCGTAAGTCTTATCGCTTATACGTATCACTCAAAAGCAAATCAGCACAGGTCTCATACAGAAGATACAAGGAAACGCATTAGTAACATTTTACACTGAACACAACATTAGCGAGAAACAAAGTTGCAGGTTACAGTCGATGTTTGGCAAAGGCAATCTTTCTTGGATCGTTCTACGAGTTCTAAACAACATCCAAGAAGATATATCTCCCTGACATGTAAAACCAATGTAGTTTTCAGTGAAGTTTTAACACGGCACAAGGTAGTGTAAATTCCTCCTTATATCGAGCGACGTAATAGAGCGAAGAGTGTATCGCGTGATGATCGGATAAAAACACAATCACCATACAGCGAAGTTCGCGTTGGTTAGGGCCAATAATAGGACAGAACGAAATTAAATTGAAATAAACAAACTCTAATCCAAAAAAGGATTTATAATGATAAAAATGATACTGGATACAACGACTCGGGTGTATCTTGCATGATATTATAGAAGATCGACACTAGCCACTGGTCATGAGATATTTTCCCAAATGATTATTTCGATTCTTTGGAAACTCTCCGAAACACAGAGGTATCAATAACGCGCATTATATATCATCACGGACATACAACAGTATATTTTTTGGTGACACAACGCCACAAAGCCGGCTAAAATTCGAAGAGGGACTTGTTCGAGTTTCAATGTTTTGGTTGACAGTGCGCGCTAGGACAATCACTCCTGCGTCCGGCAACGGTACCGCGAATTTAGTAACGATCGACCATCTTTTCTCGCGACAATTTGTTCTGATCTGACTCGCGTCTCCCGCATACTTCTCACTAATTGATTCACGACCAGCTGGGCGCGTTGTTTATTTCGCGACGCCTCTCAGCTCGTGCGTTATTTTCATCAGGAACTCACCTGTTCATCCGCCATTTTCGCAGCTTCGCATTTCTATACTGAAGGCTGGATCACATGCGACTGGACACGCCAATAGCGAACGGACCTTCCCGGCTACGTTTTACATGGGGAGCCAACTGTACGATTTTTCGGGGACCTCCAGCCTGGTCATACGATTTTGCTTTAGGGCGACATCTGGGCCACCTATGTACTTTATTTTCATCGCTGGATTTATTTATATTATTAATTTTAAACATTTTCAATTGCTCTAAGAGATCCGTATGGAAAACGATAAAAAAATTCATTTCTTCCTAGGTATTACATGAACTTTCAGCCTTTCTTCAAGGGATGACAAATCTGTTGAATAACGATGGAAATTTTCTTAATTGAATAATTCGTTTCTGCGTTGCTAGGCACCGGACGTGCCTTTACGTTAATCCGTGGGATTATATATACTTACACTGACTCGGTAACATGACAGCATCTCTTGCACACAATCAATGGATGATGATAGTTGAACGTTGCATTTAACATACTTATAGAGTATACTATTTTTTGAATGTACGGTAATAATGTGTTTAACGGATACTGTGACAAGAGATATCAATTATAATTAGAATGGGTCTAGGTTGTGGGTGATATATGTAAAGATTTTCGTGAAGGGCACGATGCGATTGATATTTCACTTCTCAAAATTCTACAAAATTCGGCTGCTTCTGAATAGGCAGCTATACGTAAATAGCCTTATGTATAATGCGATATCACAAGTTTCCATTCCTTTTCCGTTTTCGTTTATCGCTGGTTAATTGTTCTATATGAAATCTGACAATGCGAATATCTTCTTTTGCACGATTACGAAAGACTCCCTCCATAATGACTTTCCCGTATTTTTCTAATTAGCTAATTGAAAGCGAGAATTAGTCGGTCTAAGAGTACTGCGCCAGAATCGCAAAGACCTTGGCCAAATTTTTTTTCTTTTTTTTTTTTTCATTGGCGAGAGTCTTGGTCCTTCTTTGTAGCTCGCGTAAAACATATATGACTAATCTCTAGCAAGCGTGCATAAAACTAATAGCTATACAAATTCACTTAACAGACTCTCCACGTATTTACTTATTTTTCTCTCTCACACACACCTTTGCTAAATTTTTATTTGTACAATATTCGCTTAGCTTATGCTTGTTTTTTGGCATTTTCTTTTTGTAAAGCATAAGGCGTGTTTTATTATTACGACTTAACAATCGAAGTTTCAGTGGAAAGATAACCGAGGTTCGTGAATCTAGTTTGCACAAGGTACAGCTCTTTTTTTTTGTTTTACGGTCGTGCAAGCATTGAATAAGAAACAATTATTTTAATATCCCCTATCACTAATTATAATATAATTTATAATGTACAGTCATGACACCTTATTGCTGAAAAAATGTCACTGTGCGATTACTCCATTTTTTTGCGCATCAATATGTAGCCGCATAAATCTATAATATAATCACGCTTGCGCGATTCACGGCAGTTCAACAAAACGAATTTTTCTCAGCAATAAAGCTCCTTTTTGCTCGTATAATAAATTTATGAATACATTTATACGATAACTGTAAAAAATCGTTACATGATGAAGAATTCCAGTTTGCGTTAACGAGGTCTAAGATTAATTTCGCAAGTCGCAAAATTTATCACCTAATGTAGGATCTTTAATCGGTCTTCACATTCTCTTTTTTTTTTTAACAAGTTTCCTGCAATGTTGTTTTACAAACAGACTTGATACTTCTTCGAAAGTAGAATGTAGATTATATTACTATAATACACATTAGCAGTAAAAGAGTAGTTTGTCGCCTAAGTTGGAGATCTTAAATAACGAAACCTTAAATCCTACATACTCGTAACTCGAGTTTCTTGATTTCCAGTTACATAACACTGTACATTACATTTTCAAAAATATACATAAAACGGTGCTTTGCCAAAGAGCGCGATGCGATGCATGAGATTATTGCGAACGATGAGAACTTGAGTTACCAAATACGTAGAATCAAAATAGACATTGTGGACCAAAAAATTACATTCTTCTCCTATACGATCGTGTATGAATTATTTACTTCTTACTTGATCACAATGTAGTTAAAGTGTATTCGTTATTATTCTATGGAGACATTATTTGTTGAGCCATTATTAATGAATCGAGGTTCTTCTTTTTATATAGCTAATCATTAATTGTATATTTTCGCGCAAAAAGAACTGAGATACACATTCGTATCTTTTCAATTGATAAATGATGCAACCCTGACTGTCGTGAAGATCGATAATGGCAATATTGAGGTCGTGCATTAGAATTATACGTAGAAGCGTTGGATATTGGCTTATGCTCTTGAAGCATTCTCCATATTGTATTCACTTATAACGTCACTATATTTCAAAGGATACATATGGACTGACTTATTCCTAGATCCCTTCCAGCTTTCATTTCACTCGTTTTCACACTTCTTTTGTATATCCGCGTTAAATTGCAATTTGCATTGATAAACGAACGAGAAAAAAAAAAACAATTTTACTAGGACGCCACACCCATACCGCGATATATTTCTGCAATAAAAGCGCATTACGAAAGAACGAATTATAGAATTATTTTTAAGATCGGGGTCTTTGCTGACAATCTCCTTAAATCCTTCATCAGGAATCATTAAACATCATTATCATTGGACGCTTTCAAGTATTTGATGGATGCCAATTATAAACCACTACCTGTATATGTTAATAAATTATCCAATATCATTCATATCTGGCATGCAACACTTCCTTTTTTAACAGATTTGGATGTTTGTTCGGTGGTGGTTCAATTTTCATTGCAACAGATCTTAAATAATAAAAATCTCCCGAAAAGTTTTTCAAAATTATTCCATAATTTTTATATCGCGCCTATGCATAGCATCAGAATTTTCCCATTGAAATTCAAGTTAAGCTTCACGTGGATGGAGTACAGCTTTTGCACAGCCTTTGCTTTATTGTTTATTTATCATTTTACTATATAATGTTTAAAATGTATTTCTTAAAGTGAACTGAGTATCGTAATTTGTGAATTCTGTTTTGTCAAATATATGTTAAATGAGTTATTTTTTTCTGCTGAACCCGCTATTTACAAATTACACGATTACTTCATGAACAGAAACAAAAATAATGAAATGCAACTGTACGCTAAGTATATAAAATAAATAACTGCTGGAAATGATTGATTATTTATTCAGAATGTATTAAAAGTGTTTTCTAATTTATCGTCAAATAAATAAGGGCTATACCCCATGGAATCACTTCATAAATTACACAGATAAATCGATGTCGCGAACGACGCGCATAAATACCTTTATACATTAAATATTTAATGGGTATTCAGATATTTAACATATAAGGTTTCCAACGTACATTTTACGATTGATTCAGTCATATTAAAGAACAGCTTGAACAGACATTAACCGGGTTGTGAAAACGAGAAATATACGATAGTAATAATTTGAGCTAAAAGAAAGTATACGAGTAACATTCAAAAAGTAATACGTAAGAGAATAAATTTACAATCAATTAACCCAAGATCAGAATACTTGGAGCAGTTAGTACAATCCATGTATGTTCATTAACACATTACATAATTGCCCGTTATTTTCAGAATGTTACAAGTAAAGGATTTGTCTTTTTGAGGATGTACAGTTTCGTATTTAAGGCTGTGCAAAAATATTGATCGATTTTTCTCAAGTTCAGAAAAATTCAAAATTGAAAAAGTAAGATCAATGAAGGCTGCTGTACGTCCAAGTATCTTTGAGCTTGACCAATTTCGCTGTACACCTATGTCGCTAATTAAATAGCAATACAGATTAATTGATTACAGAAGATATAGATACATGGTAGTTGTTTTTTAATTTTTTTTTCTCGACGTTCCTATTTTCCATTCGCACAGAATAAGTACTCTGATCAAATGATATTTTATGAATCACTTATCTATAAATTAATTACATAAAAAATCTTTAATTTACTATAATACATCTATTATCTTATTAAGTGTATCCAGCCTCCCTAAAAACGTTCCATTTTGTTGCGTACTTTAAGTCTTTTTTTTTCGTAGTAGGAAAATGGTCAACTTCTATCGTGTCATAGAGCGTAGAAGAATTCCAGGTATGGCCAAAGCAGACAATGTTCATTTACATCCATGGGATGTATTTACATAGTTATATCATATTGTCCATCGCTATACGTAGTACGTCAAGCGCGTATAAATTAATTCATAGTTTTATGAGTCAATGCATTTCGAATTTCTGAAAATTTCTTTGCTTTTCACGGCAAACAATAAACAAAAGTCGTTAGCCGAGTCTTTTTGTGATGTCTTTGTCTGTTGAGGCGCTGGTCACACTGGACACTGGTTCTTCATTCTCTGCGCACACTACTGTGAACACATTGAATTCACTCACTAACCACTTGTCTGAAACAGATCGAACAGAACTATTAGGACAAGCATTCGACGAGAAGACATTTTTATAATTAAATGAAACAATTGTCTGTTAGTATCCATATATTGCTGCCTGACGATTCTAGGTTCAGCGTTCACACGTTACTAACACATGCCCGCGTTAATACCTTTATTCCTATGTTTGATACGTTTGAAACCTTATTCCATCCAACTTGATTAAGTTAAACAAAGACTGCTATTTTATGTTGAAAACTTGTTACTGTATTACAGAGGACTTGTATTATCCAAAGTATTTCATAGATATCTTGTCATTGGCATGTAACGTGAAAAAAAAATACTTTAAAATTATTTGTTAATAGTTTAATATTTCAACGAGATATTAAAATTTAAAGTGATGATTTTATATTTTTGATCGGTGCTTCTCTACTTCGACTATTTACAACGAAAAGCTTATTTCGTTCATCAATTACAGTCTTCGTGAAACTATCATGAAATTTCTGTAAATCACGTGTGACAAACAATATACATCACGTTATATCTTTTACATTTTATAAATAGTCGCGTTTTCAAGATATACTTACAGTCATATCACAATAAAGGAATCTTCGTGTTATGCGTCACTCGAACGCTGAAAATAGTAAAGCGAAACGAAATTATGAAACGCTCTAAGGGCAAAGAAAACTTCACTGATGAAGTTTTACGTAGTCCAAGCAGTAGGATAAATCAGAATCAAATTTTGAACTTACGAGAGGGAGATCTGGTATCGGATTGAGTAGAAACATTTGGTGCGTTAATTGCCATGGTTCCACTGTTTACAGATCCATCCGTGAAATTTAAAAAGTCCCAGATGATGATTGTATCGTCATGAGAAGACGATACTATCTGGAACTCGTCAAACTGAAGGCGGAAAACGCGTCCGGTGTGCTCCTGGCGCAAGAAGAAACACGTGCGTACTATAATCACTGTGCCATTTTGAATATTGTAATATTTAATTTAATAAAAAAAAATCAAAGATCCATTGTCAAGTTTTCCACAGAATATTCGACTGGTGCACCATGAACAAGTAGAAGTGTAACTGTATTTAAAGTTTCAGAAGGGCCAATATGACAAAGGATTAATGATTTTTTTGTTGTTGTTGTAGTTATCTTACCACCAATGTGCGCAAACATAGAGTACTAGCTAGGGCACGAGGATCCAGTGCCGCTACCAGGTCCCACACTTTAATTTTTCTATAATGAAAATGAAGATATTAATAACCAAAAAAATTCCTTTATAATCATTACAATGTTAATGTTCATTTAAATGAAATCTATGTATCAATACAAGACGACGTTTATCAATGATTCTAGAAAATTAACTTACCCGTCGTAAGCCCCGCTGACGATGTGTTTACTGTCGAATCTGATGCACCTGACAAGCTCTTCGTGACCCTCCAGAACACGCAAACACGCACCACACTCAATGTCCCATAATCTGATAGTGTTGTCGCTGCTACCACTAACTACTAAGCGATCTCTATATTGCAAACATGCTATTCCCCGCTTGTGCCCGTTTAACGTTCGCACGAATTCACAGGTGGATGTGTTCCATACTTTGATAGTCCTATCACCACTAGCTGACACTATATATTTCTCATCGAAATCCACGACGTTTACTGCTGCTCGGTGACCAACCAGTACCCGACGCAAGGCAATTTCAGTTTGCGAAGTCATATCCCATACAGCAATTGAACGGTCCTATAAGAATCATTTACATTTATCCTTCGTTCAGAATTCTTGTAAACGATGAATACGTCATCAGGGTCAATTAAATCATGTTCAATTTTAATAACAGTAGAATTGCCTAGATCATTACACGTGTTTCGAAATACTCGTGGCAAGTGGAAATTAAATATTATAACGTTATCGTACAAACCTTAGAACAAGTGACCATCATGCCATTGTTGAATCTGAGATGTAACACGGCTTCACAATGATGAATCAAGGTGTTGACCATTTCACCGGTATTGGCATCCCATACTCTGACTGTACTATCCGAAGAGCCAGATATAATAGCTTTGTCATCATATTGTAAACAGAGGACAGACCCTGTGTGTCCAGTAAGCACCTTGATACACTGCAAAGTATTCCTGTCCCATATTTTAATGGTATTATCACGTAAGCCCGAAACAATCTTCTGATCATCATATTGAAGGCAGTAAACGCCCTTTGAATTTTCACTTCGACAATTTATTTTCTGTAGATTATGCCTTCCCATTCGCCAATTGTTGTCTATGCTATCGATATCCTTGACAATTTTAGGAAACAGAGTTCTATAGAAGCCATGATTTCGATGACTCTCGCCAGGCCTTGGTTTGAACAAATATTGTATCCTGAAACATAAAGAAAACAAAACATCCATGAGTATAATGTCACTAAATCCTTATCCATTATCATAAGTGAATCACGCAATGCGCAATAAATGTCATTCGAATAATAACTAACCATCCTCTTCTCTCTGCTAATCCTCTCCATACAGAATCAGTCCGGACCTTACGTTCAATTAACTTTTTCCAAAGCATCCCCTCACTAATTACTCTGTACCATTCTTTGCATACGAGTTCTGCTGCACACAGCGAATCAGCATCAAGATAGGACAGAATACTCTCCGCTACGTGGTCCAATCCTTTCTCTGTGAAGAAGAAACAAAATGGCCGTGTAATGAGTCATAGAACAAATTAATTAAAATATTCGCAAAGCATCGATAACCATCACAATAGACATATTACTGTCCATTATCATGAACCAATGCCCACGACCATTAGAATCTCTTATTACTTGGCAGAAGAGAGATGAAGTCTCGCTGCAGCATGGGTTTTAGGTAGGCGTTGATGTGTCCGTGTTGATAATGGCACATCCGTGCCAATAGTTGTTCCACAAAGTGCACTTGTTCCGGTTCGCTCCATCTTTCGAACAGCTTCATACAGATCTCCCTGTCATGACTGTATTGTACAGATACACCGGTGGGTGGTTCTTTCTTGCGAGTAGGATCGTAGAGTATCGTCATTGGATACTAAAAATAAAAAAATTATTATGATTAATGGAGGGTCTTCTATTTTTATTGATATCCTTATAGTTATACATTTCCGCGCCATATACCACTTCCATATACAATGTATCCACTTTCTGCTAATATATTTCCCACTAAAACCTTCTAACCACTGTCCCCATTTATTAATAGATGAATGACGAACATTGATTTTATCATAAATGTTATGGCTGCACATTGAGTTTAATGAATAAGACTTATCGAATATTAGACAATGCCGTTCAGCCTGACAACATAGATTAACAAGTATCTGGCAGTTATAAAGCATTAAATTCAACTATGCGAATCCTTTTATAAAAATATCAAGGCTTAATAAACGGCATCGACATTACTCTGTAATAGGATATAAGATTCCAATAATCCTTGTCATTTACAAGTTAGACGGTATTACGTAATAACGTAAAGAAAATAAAGAAAGCCAAATCAATCGGTTGACATAACCTGGCACCATGAGAAATAATTTAAATGGACAAAGCTATGAATGCCCCGCCCCAATGGCTGCATGACACTTCGTTTATTTCAGCCTCCTCTTTCCCTTCTTCCATCCGTGAAAATATCCCGGGTTGTGTCACATCCAAAACCCGAGTCGCCCCTTCGGTTAACATAATTTCATCTTAACAGGGGTCCGCACTCAGTGTATACCGTGCTATTTTTACGTTTCGCTGAAAACAGGCGACATCCTTTTCTCTTCGTACAGTAATAACCATTAACATGAAGTCCCTGTCATAAAGCTTTGATTCGACCACAAAGCTTCAGAACGCGTAATTCCGAGTGTTCGAGTACGCATGATTCAGACGCCTTAAAAATAATACCGTAACGAGTACAGAAAAAATATACGCAAAAAAGGTAAGCAAGGGGCGGCACGAGATTCCGTGATGTTAGTGACTTCGATATTAAAGGCGATGTACCGCAGCCTAGTAACGAGCTACTGCCATGCGGATTCCTACCGTGAGCCACAAGGTTCCATCATATTTCCTACACGTGTCCAGAGTAAGGTACAATTTCGTGCAATATTCGTTAAGGTTACTTGCCGAAGGATGATTCATGACGCAAAACATGTTGTCAGTCTCGCAAGAGGAATTAAAGACGATGGAGAGATAACTGGGAGAAAAAATAATTTAGGCAGTAATATTGGGCAAGGTAAAAAAAAGAAGTCATCCAGCATTCAGAGATACTCAGAGAAGGTAGGAGTGTACTTTAAAGGCTAAGACCAAAATTGCGAAGGACCACGGCCATCTTGGCGGCCAATAACTATTGTCCATGAAGTCGTATTATACTTGTTGAATACAATACTGCATTTATAAATCCTACTATCGTGGAGACACGCTAGGTTCAGAAGGAGATGCGGGGTTCTTGACCCCAAGTAGACGGCTCTGTCCGTCTGTATATCCAAGTTCGTTGGTCTTCCTTTACTTTAGCCAGGTTTCCCAGGTGATCCTATACGTCAGATTGGCTACTTGAATTCATGAACAGAATGCCAAGCCTTGCCGGTGAAATACATATATAGGAAACTTGGTGACTCAGGGTATTACATTGGCAACGCCAACAATAAGGATCCGAGATACATCCGTATAATTTCTTGATTCTCCGATTTCAGTTTACGATTCCGGCTTAGCAACACCAGCGAAGAAGTCACGAGCCGATAAGACAGATCGCTAAGATTCCAACGATGAATCGTATACTTGTTCGTGCCTTAACAGATAGGAGATCCGTCGCTGATAGACTCAAAAGACCAGGAGTTGGCTCGTGCCTGAAAAAACGGTAGCCAAGATTTGTCCCTCACACTGAGAAAAAGATTTTCTTCAGTATCTCTTACGGCGGAGGTTCTTTTTTTTTAAATTGATATCAATTTAGCCTATAAGGAAGATAAGACCTGAGCGCAACTAGAGTGAAAAAATGGCAGCTGTTCCAAAGGCACAGGAGCGTGACAAGTTTTCGATCACATAGAGGAACGATATCCATGAAATCCTGCATTTCGTACGAGGCAGAGGAAAAATAATTGAAAGAGCCTTTGGTAACTACAGCCCTGTCGAAACGGGCGTTCATGCGCAATACAGTAAACGAACGGATTACAGCTGATTTTGTAGAGTCTGAGCATCGTCGCTTGGCAGGATTGATACAACGAAGATTGAAAATTCTCCCTTGCCAGTAACACGATGATCGTCATGATGACGGAGTAAGTGCATAGAAGGAGTTTGACACTCGTCATGCGCCCACGTGTTCTTTCAGTTGTTTTATTGAACACGACAATTCGAAACTCTATTCCGTATTACGCAGAAAATTGTCATTGTCACATGTCATGAGTAAACAATACGTTCGACTGATTGCACCAAGAGTTCAGTTGATTTATGGCTATAAAGTATTGACTTTCTCACAATGGTTTTCGGTCCGTTTAATAAGTCACTCTGGACTGCCGTCTCGCTTTCCCTTCACCAATGACTGAACGCTGTGACAAACAAATGGCCAATTATGCAATTTTTGTCTCTTACTCTTGCGCAACTGACTTTTCTTCTCTTGAATCATACTTCTGGATGCTCCGTGGGCGTCTATTCACGTACCGTTATGTTTTGTTCTTATAGTAGTACTGATATGACGATAGAACGGGAAAGCAAACAAGTTTGACTAGTTCCTAGAAGTGTGATAATCATACTTGCTAGTTTGTCAGTTGAAAATAAGATGACAACGTAAGGTGCAGTGAATTGACGTTAGGATAAACGCGAGACCTTTAAGAAGCCACAGTGGGGTCACGACGGCTTAAAGAGGAATGTCGGAAATTGCATTTCTCAATCCATTATAAATTTAAATGTCACTCCTTCTAATCAGATGGGCTTTATTCGATTTATCCCAGTTTCTTCAAAGTTGAGCAAACTCTTTCGAAGGGTTTGCATATTGCATATTCCTCATTGTACAGATATAACATAAGATTTTCATTAAATTTAAAAAGGCGTTTCTATTACATCCTCTTTAGATCATTTGTCCAATACTTTCGTAAAAGTTCGTTCTTTAAAAAGTAAACGACAAAAGCTTTAGCCAGACTGATGAAAGGACATTTTCAATGAAAAATTCGCAATACCAAATCCTTGTCGCATACATTTCTCTCTGATAAATTATCAATAATTCTTTGCCATTTTACGAATAGAGAAGTTCAAATTTCATATTTAGGCTCAAAAATTGTATAATATGTAAACTATACCCTGCATAGTTATAAGTCACGATTATCTACATAGAATTCGTTGGGCTTTACGCATAACAAATTGGAAGTAACACGCCAAGCATAAATAACACTATGACCAAAATGTCGATCGTGATAGAAAAGATTAATTTTTATCATATCGATTTCCACTCCGAAAGCTAATTACGGTTGGTCGCAGATATCAAATATCAAACTACACTTCCTATATCGACAGCTGACCCAACCGTACATAAATCCAGCTGAAACTCGAAGCGGCAGTGAGATTTAAAAGAAAAAAGAAGAAGAAAGAAATATAAAATACCACATGGACAATATACATCACAGATGCTTCATGACTAGGTAATGTACGTATATTATTAAGAATGATTTATTTCCTGGTATATGATTCGAATGTAAAAGTCCCGTGAATTATAAGTATCCTCGATGTCATTCAATGTCGCTTAAAAAAGACGCGTGTCGCATTCTCGCGCAACCTTTCCAATCCAATCGCGCAATGTCCCGTTCGTATGGATCCAAGTATCTAAGAAGTAGGAATAGACCTGCTCTGCTTCGCCTTGGCAATGGCGACTTCCACTAAGCGATACATTATTCGTTCCTTGAAAAACGGAAAAAAAGAAAACAGGAAAATGTGGCAAGTAATGGAAGAACAAAATAGCAGATAGTTTCAACTTCTTTAAAACGTTCTTAGTGAGTATTCTTTGCCTAACGGTATATTTCATGCTTGTGTCGAATTCATGGTCGCCTTGCTTCGCAGTTCTTTTGTGTATTACCAATGCCCCCCGAGGTGGTGAAGTAGTTGAACGACGAAAAGAGACAAGAAGTTCTAATGAGAATGTGAAAATGTCGAATATCTTTATCGTCATTCTGTATTATCTATAATCGATGGCTCTTCGCTGTATTCGACAGGGTGAACGTGAGCTACACTTCACTTGAGGTGAAAGTTTACCGGGACACACGCTACCCCCAATGAACGTCTCCAATCTCAAATATTTGTTCCAGATACCCCCCAAAGTATTTCCCTCCGGCATTTTCGAAGTTTACTTTTACATAGGTACTCCTATGCGTTGGATGCTCATCTTCTTTTTTCTCATGCTGAAACGAGTATGAGGACTGGTACAGAATTTTTTATCAAGCACTATACCTAGTAAGGTGTTCTTGAACAAGCAGCCACGCTACAAGGTTGGTTCAAACCGGATAAAAATTTCCATACTGCGACTAATTTAGTCCACTCTCTCATGTACCCAGAAAAGAGAATTAAAGTAACGTTCCCGGTACGAGGACAATAAGTCTTGCGACTATCTTGTGAGATTTCTTGAAATTTTTGACGAAAAAGAAAGAAACTAAAAATCGTCGTGATATTCATCGCTTGGAGACAATGAAATGATATAATTACTTTTCTTGGCGTCGCCTTATTCTCAGGTCCAATTAAGATTAGAGAGGCAACAACGAAATCCTACTACTAGTTGAGCAGCATTCTCCGATCATTGTTGATTAGCAAATCAAAGATATATGAGATAATGTATAGACAGTATTATCCATAGGTCGCCACTAATCCGATCACAGACTATACCAGTTTTCATACGGTGGATCGTGTTAGTGAAGGTAGAAGAAGATCGTCTTCCTCGAGACGGGTCAACGACAATGTTCCCAGGTCACGAGGAACGTCAGTGAAGCGTTAAATGAGAAAAACTTCGTCCTAGATCTCGTCGACAAAAGTATTTAACCGTAATAAACCTACAGCAGCATACGATGCAATCCGTACAGTGCTACTTAAGCATTCCCGTCGCGGGCTTCATGTGCCATTTATGGCCCCGATGACACACCTTCGCGAGTCGCGTTGGAAAACTTGTGCGACTACAAGCGCGCTAAGCTAATGACCCGAAATTAGCATGTTAGAGGGAGGATGAGATGTGAAGACGTTCGCGAATACCAGAGTAGAAAAGATCGTGTGGAACTTGGCCATCTAAACGGTGAATCACAGTGTTTACCCAGTGCGACTGAACCTGCACGATGAAACAAAGAAACTGGTTGGTATCATTGATATATTAGAGTGACGATACAAAATAAAGTCTAGTATTTAAAGAGTGATAAAAAAGATTAGTTGAATTAGTAGATGATGCAGTAATCAGCAGTGATAACTAAATCTCATTGCAGACTACGGAAGCGTGTAGGTCGTGTATCTCGCCAAGAAATAAATAGATACACGTATATAAAGTCCTTCTGATTCAAGGCTTACGGTCTCTCTGTTTCTCCTCCTTTTACTTGCTCTCTTTTATCTCTTTTCCTCCAGCAGTTTCTCCTTGTATCGCCCTTGTAATTTGCGATCGAACTCGCTCATGCCGATCATCGCAACCAGCCATATCCCTAGACGGGGAACCGTGAACCAAATGGAGCAATTCCCTGTACTCGTCCACCGTGAAACCGCATGGCCAAGAGAAAATCGGGATTCGTGAGCACAGCGACTTGAAGTCCCAGAGAAGTGAAGACTCAATAATATATGGATTCCAACATAGTTCGTTATGAAGTGCTGTAGAATCCTTTCATACCCAGTATACTCATAGCAGACATGAATGCATCAAAGATCATTCCAAATATCATGCCAAGAAATAAAATCTTTAATCTCCCTATCGTCACCATCTCAAATACATATCGTTCCGAATGTAATTCCAGCACAAATGTGAAAAGCGACGTAGAGGAAGAACCTTACCAATGCGTCATGATCCTCAGCAAAGACGTGGAGTTAAAAATTCACACGTAGTTACGAGCCACGATATCGTGTTCTGACTAACTGAATCCGATTTTCTCTCTTTCTTTCTTTTCCTTTCCATATTCTTCGCCTCTCTCTGCTTTCCCCCCTTGATAAATTCAATCCATAACAATTCGGAGAAAATTCTTGCGACTTTAAAATACACTCGGAGATCGATTTTTGACATAAATTCAAGGGAATACATATTCCAATATGTATCTGGCCTACTTCTCTTGCGGCGGTTCCATATCATCGGTGTGACAAGGTGTGCAAGGAGAGGATGAAAGGAGACAGGAGAGCTAAAACATTGATTATGTAGTAAGCTGCTCTCATGCTCCGGGGTCTCTGGCTTTCGGTTGTGTACGCTTCTGTCCTTTGTCGGAGGCGTAAAGTCGCTGTCAGAGGACTAGAAAGGTTGAGCTTTGTAGCGAGTCAAATGCGCTGTGTTGCAGCGGGAAGTTAAAATGAGAAGAAACTGCGTTGGTTTTTCCAAGGCACCTTTTTATTCTACTTTCCTCTTCTCGCTTCTTTTACCAAAATTTCTTGCCATTTTTTTTCGATTTGCTGTTCGGTCAGCAACTGGACTGCATAAAGACGTAAACAATTTTCTTATCTAATCAGGTACACCACGTGCGTGATATGTACTTCTTTTCCTTATGTACATATAGGTAATATTATACTGATACACTTTCTATTACATATGAGTTAGGTGTAATATTAAATAGTAACAGGTGGGCGTAAACTGGAATCACTTGCAAAGTTAATTTATGAATCATATATGTTTGTAAATGAAGTTGCTGTTGTAGGATTTTATCAAGGCATCTATCTCTATCTGAATAACATTTTGGTTTTTACTGTTACTTCCTCTTGAAGTTTCGATTTCTTTTACGGCGCCGATTGTTAGTACACGAAGTTGCGGATCCTTCTGTTTCATTAATATTGGAGTTGGTGTTGCGCAACCATTCTTTCTATTTGCACAAATTACAACTAGACAATTTTCTTTGGACAGGTAAAATATCGTACATGATAATTTTATGTAGACGCACTTTGGTTTGAACAGAAAAAAATGTATTCAGCATATATATACTATACTGTATATAATTATAAAACATGGTGACCTCAAATTACCAATTTCTTTTTATATACCCGAAAAAAATATAAATCGATATATAAAAGAAAAATGTTTGTTCGCCATATATATTTCCGAATAATTAATTATTATGTATTCTGCCAAAAAAATCAACAATGAATATAACAATGTAGTAGAAAATAAGTCCTGTATCAACTGTAATACAGTATGGAAATATAATTGAGGTACCTGAACAAGTGCAAACTCTACAGTAAGGTGTAGGTATAGTTTAATTCTACCGTTATGAAGTTACCTGGTCGCGACTATTCCCATGGGAAAGTCAGAAATAACTATTTCGAAAGTGTACAGCTAATTGACGTTATCTTGTCAAATAAAAGCGATTCTTATAACAGTATCAAAATTGCAAACGCATCACATCGATATGGATACATCAATTAATGAGTAATGGACCGAATTTTATCGAGTCATATGAGAGAAACTGTGTTGGCTCAATCCGCGTAAACATATTTTTGATAAGTGGCAAGATTTGCAAGAAGCAGTCATGCCGTCATCGTCATGTGTCACGAAACTACGAACTCCGAGTCCATAACCTCCCAAGCCAAAACTGACTGTTCAACCATTTACCATTTCAGGATAACCATGAGAAAACGATATAAAAGACAGAAAAAAAATTTTCTGTAGAAACAAGCATGATACGAGAGTTTTGGCGAATTCCCTCCGTCGCAATGAAACATAAGATGGCGGTAGGTCTCAGAAAGAAAAATACTAATACGGTGCGCACCTGGAGATTCGTGTTTGTGTCCTCGATGGTTTTATCCGTCTCCATGTTGATCATTTTTCACGCACGACCTGCACTACTCTCCCTCCGCAAACAGGGCACGTCGAACGGAACTCCTGAAAGTGTTACTCGGCAAATGATAAAACACGACCGAACACCACTTTTTGACTGTTCAACACGACGGACGACGCTCACGGTTCTTCGCCATGCACAGGAAGTCGATGCAGCGTTTCACCAACACAACAAATCGTAAATAACTATGACACTTATTCGCTGGAAACCGGCACTCGAAGCAGATTCACAAAAATGTTTCGTTCTTTTATCGTTGCTTGTAGTAGCCACGAGGTGCGACATGCGTCAATTCCGCTAAGAAGTCTAGAAAGATACTGGGACGCGTGGAGGGAAGTTCGTGAGCAAGAGTCTCTTTCGCCATCGGCGCCCCACGGCAGCTACGCCGATACATTCATTGGTCGAGACTCATCAAGATGGCCGCTTACTAAAAAATGTCTTGTGATCATTCTATGAATTCCTGAATGATAATATCTGCATATTGATCCACTTCATGACCCACATTTCCGGTGATAGTTGTATATGTAGAATGAAGTCAAAGACGATATAATT
>JARPRG010000409.1:851129-875535 GCA_031001745.1 Hartigia nigra
AGAAAAGCTGCAAGAACAGTTTTGAACAAAAGAATGTGTAATAATTGGCCTCAAAATGAAGACTGGTAGACCCACGTAAATTGTGCGTAATAAATTGATACATGCGAAGGTGCAAAAAGTAACAATTGATAGCGGATAAGAAAAGAACAGTAGACGAAGAATAACGATTCGATTCGATATGTAGAACAAAAGAGAATATAAAATATGTGCGATAACGAAGGTTAAGGCAGGTAACGTCAAAATCGTGAAAAGCAATTGAAAAAGAAAAAAGGAAAACAACTTAGCGAATAGAACATAATGGACTAATCCAAAAGCAAGACAAAAGAACAAGCTATGAATTCATGTTGAAAATAACTGAAGATATTTAAAAAATCGCAGATGGCTATGTTACTCGAAAAATGAACCGGCATCAGCAGTAAGGAATGAACCGAGGTGAAGATAACGTAGAAATTCGAGGAGATAAAAGAATAATTTGATAGTTTGCAAAAGTAAACTATAAAACTGACGTAGTAATATAAGATAATAATAAAAATAGGACTGGAAGATTTGAAGAAGAAAGTAGCGAAGCTGCAGATTAAAATTGATAAAAATTCAATGGAAGTGAAAAGATTTAACAGATAAATCGAAAGTCTGAAGAAGTAAAAGGCAGTAAGTAATGATCAACTACAGATAATGGAATATGAATATAAAATCATTCAGCGAAAGTGAGAAAATTACAAAGAAATCTGAAATCTGATTCTTAATAAAAACTAATTTGAAATAATGGTTAAAAGACGCGTAGAAATGTTTGGACAACGAGAGAGGTTCAAAGATGAGAAGATGAAATGGTAATAGAAAGAAGATGTCAAGAGACTCGGTCGAGTCTGACGCCAAGGTACATACAGGCAACCGGCGTTATCGCTACTCGTGAACAAAGAAAACGACTTTAAGACATCTTGTAATCGCTGAACAGCTAACGTCCATCGGAACAAAGCATCTCCAATTGGACAGAAACAAAAGCGATGACATTTAATGGGCTACGTTCCGAAATTTAGTGCGAATACTACGAGTATCGTCGTGTCCCTCTTTACATGCATGCAATTGAGTGAAGAACCCTACTCGCAGTACTGGCAATGAATTTTGAAACGTAATTTAAGGCAGGAAGCAAAAACTATGTAGGAAAATGAGAGAAGAGTGAGAATGTGAAGTGGTAGAAGAAGTAAGAGCATTCAATTACGCGTGAGTTCCCACAGAAATGGTTGGAAGGTAAAAGAAGAGATCATAAACGAAAAACAGTAACAGAGGTTAGTTTACTGTCAAAAAATTAAATACACTACGTTCGCTCAAAATACTTTTAATTTTTTGTTTTAAAATGCATAACGGTACAACTTGTCTGATTCAGATTTGCTAATATATTTCTATCTACAAACTCTAGCACTCCCATAAAATAGCTCATACTTGATAATTCTAAGAATGAAATACAGTTTCCAAAATATTCAAGTTTCAAACAACTTACCACTTGCAGAAACTGCTACGTCTTTGATAATTCACAAATTGAATTCCTCTGTAATCGCTGTTTTTAGTCTTTACTTCTGACACGTTACTGCACGTTACTATAGTATACACACTGATGAAACGCATTAAAGAACAATACTGCAAAGGCACGCAAAGCCTACGTAGTTAGGGCAGCTCATAGCTAAGTCTCATATAATCCACATATGCTTGATACTTCCTTTCGTTCAAATGGACCATGCAGGACTATGAGATTCAAGTATACATTTCCTTTATGACATGACGTACTTCCGGTAGAGATGCATTTGACTTACCGACGAAATTATTGGATTGGACAATTTTTGCGTAATAAACCAATAATATGGCGTTGCTATGTGATTAGACTGGATCGAAGAGAATTTGTTTGCTTTTTTTTAAAAAGTACAGTTATCCTTATTAAATTAATGTGAGAGTATTAACGATTTTTATCGTCCGTAAATTATAATAATTACAATAATATGAAAATTTAATATACGTTTCTTTCTTCTTCTCCTGTTTGGCTTCCTTCTTCAAGAGAAGATGTGCCAGTACACGCTTGAATATGCACGTAAAGTTTTGACCACAAAGTACCGTACAAATGGAGAGAAGTAACTTTACAGCAGAATTATTTGGTTAGGGGATAATTGCAGCGTGCTATGTAACCCACAAGTTACTGATTGGTAATTGTGTTTGTCTTTGATGGTGTATTTCTTTAGTTGGAACAGTCGGTAAATGTATGTCACATCGATATCAAGAAAGAACTATGCACTGTAGCACCATAGCTTAATAACAGTTGGGGTTCACCATGAACTTATAGGGATAACACAGGAATTCTTGTGGCGAGTTAGGTTTCGTAGAGTAGAGAGTAGTAGTGCATTCAAAC
This sequence comes from Hartigia nigra, assembly GCA_031001745.1. NCBI lineage: Eukaryota > Metazoa > Arthropoda > Insecta > Hymenoptera > Cephidae > Hartigia > Hartigia nigra. The sequence goes on from JARPRG010000409.1 coordinate 853,522, forward strand.
GCCAAATGCCGACCGATGGTACAATGCGTCCTTAGGAATTCACATTATGTTATTGGTTGAGAATAGTGTTCGATCGTCAATAATGACTGGTCCCTTATTAATGGATTGATGCAAGCGGACAATTGCATTGATAACGGCGCGCGCGGGGATCATTCGCAATTCCGTGCGATTCGATCTCGCTCAGATCAGCTGTTTCGCGATTTCTTATTGGATCACGACTACGCGATTGGTTCCGCAGTCTGTCGCGGTACCACAGCGCTAGGACCTGGAAGAAACAAGACTGAGACAAAAGATGGAAAATGACGTTGAACGAACCGAGCGAGAACGATCCGATATCGTGTGTGCTCGTGTACTGAGTGAACATAATCCCTTATGCGATATCAGATAATTCGAACGATCTTACCTCTAACAATTCTAGCCTATAGATATACCAAAGTCAACATATTGTTAATTCTAATAAATATATTCTTATTTTCTATTAGTTGCAAGATAACGTATCCGAGTCTACTTATTTCTGCGAACACGCCGCCTTTCGCCATTAAGCTCTCTTGGCGAGTATCCTCCCTACCGATCGACATCCTCGAGAAGGACTCCCCTGTAACGGGATTTTGTTCAGATTATAAGGCATCTAACAGTATAAGACTTTTGAACCTATGAATATGAATGTTCTCACATTTACAAAATTTAGTTTATTAAAGAACTGTCCACGAATTATTTTTAACATACAGTAATTTTTATTAAACAACTTTCCCCTTAATAGAACAGAATCTATTTCACAAAATATAGGGATGATTAAATACATGTCAGTATAATTGGTAAATGATCATTAAAAAAAACCGCAAGAGTAAAACAAAAGTCTAAACTGAATCCCATATAGAGTTATCTTTTAACAAATAATGCAGTTATCAGGCGATTTCTTAGATTGCTGGTTTTTAGTTTTCGAAGTTGAAGATGAACTTGACCTTCGTGGTATTCGAGCATTTGACTGTGCCGATTGATAAGCAGGTCGATTAGGTTTCCTTTGAGATGAGTTGGATTCTAATTCAGTCACCACAAATTCCTCGGCAGCTGATATAACTTCTATTACCTCAATATCATTGAACTGCATTGCACGTCTTGGCTGCATTTCATAAAAATTTGAAATTAATTATATATTCATACATGTATTTCAATTTTTTTTTAATCTTTAAAATGTTGTATAAGGAATTTTGAGCATAGCTATATATATATTTGTTCTGATTAATTATAGTAAAGTATGCGACATCTTTATTATACGAGGAAGCTGCAGTATTTGATCCCGAACTCGTCATCTATTAAGAACACGATTTAGTGAATCTATAGAATGATTATAAAGAAAAATTTTTTTACAATTATTAATTGCTCACATGCCTGTATTATTTTTAATACGTACTGTAGTGCTTTTAACATCAGATGATGATTTAGTGTTAGAAAGAATAGGATACAATGATCCATGCGTCTGCGCGCTACTTGTCTAGAATAGATAAAATAATCGTTTACTTTACTTACTCTTATTATTGTCATTGTAATTTTTTAAATATTATTTCATCTCACTCTATTTCACGATTCATTTCTACATAATGGCAGCTTTTGGAGTTAAAGGACGCAGAATGTCACGAGTCAAACAATTGGTTTATTAAAACATTCCAGTACAGTCAACCAGTTGTTGGAAATCGTGTTATCCTGTGTCAATCTATACTTGAAAACTGAAGACGTCACTATACTTACTACTGAAACGTTCTTGGAATCTAAAGGTGGTGCTGATCCTCTACCAGAATATGAAGAAGATGCGTGTTGCATAGAGCATGTGTTAAGCTATAAGAAAATTACATTGAATTTTTTCTTCCAGCAATTTACACATTTTTTAAGGTGTTTTCTCAAAAATTCTATGGCAATCATATTTTCAACAAAATCAAATATCATAAATAACTGCGTATATGCGCACATAACTAATATAAAACTTACAGGAACTTTTTCAGTAACAGATTTCTGTGTTACAAATGCATTGCTACAATTCCTTGCACCGTTGCCCTGCGCGTTATATGCCTAAGACAAATTAATTATAATGTAATTCAGCTTTATTGCACACCGCTTATTAATACTTACAGGTGGACTAAGAAGTGACTGCATGTATCCAGGATTGTAAGCTTCTGTTGGAGTAGAGTATGGCGTGTAAGCCGGCTGGAACATATGCATTCCAATATACCTTATGTTCTTAGAATCTATCACTATTGAGAAAATTTTATTTGTATATATTTGTAATAGTTGGAATAATATCTAACTCTTGTAATAACAAGAAAACTTAAAGAATTTTCAATATAAGATGCGGTTATCAATAAGCATCCCTCATGCTCCAATTTATCTGGAATACCTACTGGTGCCATAAGTGATGGGATCTGATCAACTGTCGAATTCGTGTCTTGTTGATTTGAGGAAGTCCGAAAATTATTGCGCGTTTTACCAGTCTAAAACAAACAATCTACAGTAAACTACATGCGTTGAAACAAAGGATCTCAGGATTACGCTAATCATTTGTAGTTTCATTGCTATACTTTGTTGTACCTTACAAAAATTAATCATATAACATTGATACGTCTACATGCTGTACTTGTTCCATGAAACGTTCACTAATTATGAAGTAATCTCGGCAGTTATAATAATCCATATGTGAATTTAGAGAATAGTTGTGTTTGGTATAAAATTTAGTACCCTCAAATTGACGTTCTTGACCCGACAAATGATTAAATTATTTTATGTGGTTACTTAATGTACTACTATACGAATGAAAATATTCTGTTAGCCATGTATTACGTAATAATTACTCAATGAGGATAGAGGAGAAAGTACCGGAAGCTTGATATGGCAAAACATCTATATAAAAATAACAACTTTTCCCCATTGTAGAACAATTTATTGAAAGTCAATATTATTTTCAATTATACATATATTTTAAATGTGCAAGTCCATATGAAATCCATTCAGAAAGTCTTTTCATAGTTTTTAATAAAAACTAGTTTCAAGTCAAATTTGTCTAATACGTACATAAACATGTATTTATAGCGACGTTTTGACCCATCGTAGTTTCATTACGTAATACATTGCTATTTGGAAACGAAAATATGTAAACATTTTAAAAGATATGGAAAACTATACAACCTTAAGTTACTTAATTGTCTACAATGTTTAATACAGACTCAAGGGAAAAAATAGTGGTAAAAACTTTCTGTATAGAACTTAGTTGCACTAATAATTGAAAACATCTAATACAAATAAGATGTTAAATATTTCATAAGAATGATGTATTCATATTTAACTGTGTTAACGTTAAGCAAAGATAAATCATGACAATAACATTTATTTTAAGGTTTTCCACTATTCATCACCTTATTCTTTTTATCAATTTGGGTAAAAGGACTAGTAACATTCTTGTTAGGCTCCTTCTAAAAATTTGAAAATGAATAAAATTAATATCATTTGAATAATTAACACATATGACAATCCTATGTTTTGGCAATATGAAAAGAGAATTTTAAGGACGAAATAGGTTATGAATTAGTAACTTACGTTGCATTTATAACTTTTCTGTGCCAAATGTGGAGTACATTTATGAGTATAGTGCCCTAGACCTTGACATTTTCCACATTTTTTACCCCATGCAGGGCAATTGCGGTAGACATGATGAGTACCACATCTGCTACAACTTATAGTCTTGTTGTCCACTTCTGTATTTGTCGTTGTTGGTTTGACATTTGTGTCTTGTGCTTGTTTTGTTTTTTCTTTGTAGACTTGTTTTATTTTTTCAGTTGCCATTTCATGAGATTTATAAATTGTTACAACTTTTGTTAAATCAAGGTCATCTGTGTCTATTAAAATCTTGCGTAATATTTTATCCTTGGTATCAAGAATAACTTTATCTCGAATAAGACTGTCCGCGACAGAACCAAAATTACAAGTTTTTGCTTTTTCCTGAAAAATATATTGCATTTCATTAAACAAAATCTATATAATTGTATGAAACATATTTTCATGTGCATGGATGTCATAATAAAACATTTATCTGAAAATGATATAGTGACGTGATAACACAAATCATTTCCTTTTTTTTATGCAGTTTATCAGTCAAAGTATAAAGACACATCTTTTCATAATGTCTATAGACACTTACTCGTAAAGCAGCAACAAAATTGTCAATGCTTTCATTCTGTTTCCTTGTTCGAGTAAAGAATATATATCTCTCGTTGGTTTCCCTTTTAGGAGGATCAAAATACTTATCAAATTTGTCCAATAAAATTTCTATATTTTCTTTTTCTTCAGGATACTCAAAAGGTATATTCTGTAGAGCTTCCTGTCCTACTTCACCCATTAAATTTAGAAGCATTATTGCTTGCTTATCGCTTGCTTCTAAATTGCCTTCAGTTACTTTCATAAAAGTTAAAAATTGTTCTTTGAAGATTTTCCAATTCTTATCCATTGGGCCATTATTGCTCATTTTATTGGGTGCTCTTGCAAATGCTTGCATTGTAATGATGTTTGTTGTTCTCTTAGGTGAAAACACTAAACAGAAATGTATAAATACAAATAGAAAATATTTGTAACAGTGAAACAAAAAAAAACCTGATAAATATATAATTATTATCAGTAGACACTATTTACTACATATTTCTTCCTTCAATAAATATCAGTTATTATTTTATCAATCTCAATATAGAAAATTATCAATATCTCTACAGAAAACAGTTAATCCCAAAAGTAATTTTCTTATAACAATTGCAAATAAGTATTTGGAGTAAATTTCCTTAAAAATAAAATCATGGAGAATAATGTTTCAAAGAAAAAGAAAGTCATAGATTCAAATATAATTACAAAAGAAAATGCAACACGGTTATATAAAAAATTTCTAACTAAAATACATATGCATACATCACATTAGGAACAGTGAAAACTTTCTGCAAGTCTCCAATGCATCATGAACTGCGTACTATATATGCAAGAGTCGGTAACGCCATGTTGTTACATGTCATACGATATGCTATTAAAATATTTTTCACTGAAATTACTATTGCTTCTATTAAAAATCGTTATACCTCTAAATTCAGCGTTAAATACAATATAAAGTATAGATCATAAATTATTTTAAATCTATGCGACGGCACAATGCTGTTGATCAACTGTACCAAATACGTTTCTACCTATAGACTACCACTTCCTTAAATTAGCCATATTCTTGTTATGTTAATAGAAAGTTGCCCAGCGTTCAGCACATACCGATTTATGGAAAATAACTTACAATTTTGCAGAAACGACCACAGCGTTTGGATTTTAAACACTGATTTTCTTTGGAGCTAATACTCTGTTCTTGATACACTACAGCAACTTATTTGATGCAGGCCGAACACATGCAATGAACAGGCTTCAGCATTTGAAGCTACACAAAGCAGTGACGATATTAGAGCTATCGGGGCTTTGCACTCATATCCAGGGGGTTCCCCGTTTGAACAAGACTACTGCATTCAAGACTGCATTCAATGAAATGACTGTTTATCTGTTTTTTAAATATCCGTCACTGAGTGGGTATGAATCGAACCAGAATATATTAATAAATGTACAGAAAATAAATTAAATATTTTCAGAGAAGTTTAATATTATAATATGCCTGGTTTTATATTTACTAATCTTTGAGGATGTCACGTAGTAAAGCGTAATTATTGCCCACGAGTCTATTTAATTTGTAATATCCTATTTATTTTAGTTATTAAACTTTTGTTGACCTCAAAGAATAATACTGAGTTAATTTACAATAATCATGTGCTTATTAAGCGTTACATAGTTTTATTCCATGTTATTTTTATAATATAGATGTCGTGACAAATACGTATTTCCGGCCCACCCAGTAAGTTTTGCTAGAGGAATGCGTTGTACCAGCGGTCGATGTAGTAGAATAAAGTTAGTAGAATCATTGACTGAAGAGGTAAATACACTGGATATCTTATGGAATAATGGTGATACGCGAGCCTGGGTTTCCCGGACACTTGCAAATGGACTTTGCCCATTGAAAAGCTATATATAGATATATATTTCACACATGAATGTTGCGAGGTATAGAATACAGGGGTATGGCTAGTTTATTTGTATTCAGCCAAAGGTGGAATTGTATCTGACCAGTAAATGATTCGTAGCGTGATACTCGACTGATACAGTTGATCTCTATTTTAAGAAAAAATGAATTTGATAAGTTTTATTCTTTACCAAATAAAATCCGTAACATTTGTATATACAAGCCTCAAAATATTGCTATAACGTTAGTCATAATGAAAGCGCTATATTCAGTAATGATCGGATTTTTACTTGAAAATGCTTTTTCAGCACCCAGTCATGCGCATTGCACAGTTACGCGGTAACTAAGCAAATTCGTTTACACGTTATAATTCCGTTGCCAGCGAAATATCATGGTTTTCAGATCAAGTAGGTGAGCCCAGTCTTAATTTGCCACGAAAAGTGATTAACGTACGTCACACGTTGCGTGTTCTTAAATATCAACTTAATGCATCGCACAAAGTAAAGCAAAATCGAAGATGCATCTGGAGTCGAATTTACATTTCCTTACAAAAAACGTACGTAATCCACTTACATTTGCAAATAAAGCGTAAATAATCATTCTATCACCCCGATTTAAAGTTCACATTGACTCGATTCATTTGGAATTATTTACAGAGAAAATAAAATAATTATTATAACACGATAAGCTATAATCGTAGAGATTCTCGTTATCTCTTAGGCTATCGTGGGTGAATTGTAACTAAACAATTACAATAGTGGAATGCAGCAGAGAATAAAATAGAATAAACAAAGAGACCACATATCGATATTTTATCTAATCTACGAATAAACAACGACAATGTACAAGAACATGTATATGTTTATTTGACAAAGTTTTTTAAACTAATCTTTCTCGTTGTATCAAGTTGCTATTAATAGTTAACTCCATTGATAACTAATTTGTTCTAGATGACGTTCGAAAACTAATATTCGCTTGAACCATGACTATTCATGTACAATTGTATACATATAGTTTAACGATTGAGCGTTTATGTCGCCCATCTCAGCGGGCGCTTAATCGAGCGTTACACAGAGAGAATGTTTAATTGGAATAGGTCACGGTTTACGGGTATCCGTCCACGGACACATGGACACTAATTACAGAGCGAATATCGCAAAGTGGCTGCCACTTCCCAGTCCTCGTCTAGAGAAATGGTTCGCAGACTCCTTGACGTTGGACGAAACAATGGGCAAACTTGCAAGAGACATAGCTTTAATTGTCAAAGACATAGCAGAATCAAGCGGTTGCGATCAGGAGGTAGTTGAACTACAGTGTTTGCTTCAGCGTGTAATATAGCTTGGCTTTTCGATAATTTTCTGTATATTATGTTTTCTAGTAATTCCTCAACACGTAACTATTTTATCAGTTGAACTCACTGCCGTCAGTTGGTAAAGTAGATTATGAGAATACTGACGCGGCATTGGAGAAGTTTTGTTACTTGTGAAATATTTCATAACAGATTAAATCTTGGTGTGTAACATTTTAACGTTTTATTGTTATAGGATTTGATAACTGTTATTAACAATCTAGAATCCTTCATAAGGAATTATAGATTGATTTGGGGTGTTGTCGCACCGACTCATCCTGTTTATAAGTACAAAGTAGATCAGTTATCCACCGTTTTGAAACGTAGACTCAACATTTTGGCCAAGTTTACTCGTGGTCTCATTTTCGATATTATCGATTGCAAAAATGACAACTTTCTTCGATTACTTTTCAGGTAATGTAAAATATTGACCGACTTATGATAAAGTGAGCAACTTGATCAAATTATACATCGAATTACAGTGCTTACTATTCATGCAATGCTTGTTGCTTTTTGTTACTAATGTCGTATTAAAATAAGACAAAATTGAGAAGCATGAGAACGTCAGTAGAAAGATCAACAATATTGAAGTTATTATTTTACAGACTGGTAAATGCTCACAATGACATGTTGGATTTACAACATGACGTCTCCGTGTCATCAATAAATATTTTTTATAACGACTGTCCAAGTATGCTGGAATCTATGAAAAAAATCTCTGTCACACGATTATTGCAGGTATGTCGGTGTATGTGATGCAGTGAGTACTAAAGATTGTAATATTTTTCTAATTGATGTTGCATAATAAATCAACGCACGCTATGTTATCCATGCAAATAATCATTGCATTGTTCAAGTTTTTATTACGTATTGTTATTTAAGTAACCTAATTAAAAGACCCTACTACCTAAAGCAGTAGCATTAGAAATTGTTGGTGAAGAATCGTCTTTGTAAATAATCACGTTAATTTAGGTTTTAGCAAAGAATAAAGCTGAAGAATATTGTCATGAGCTAATAGAGTGTCTCCTGGCAAATTATCAGCCTAATAGCGAAAGGGAGGATCTGAAATCACCTGTCTCGGCAGACATCGAGATTTCAGAAAATTCGAGCGTCGAAATATACCGGTGGGTGAGCCGTGCACTGCTTTGGCAAAGTTTTCCCGTGAAAGTGGTATCTTCCATTAATCAGATGACCCATGTAATATTTTGTAGTGCTCTCACAAAACATATGACTCCACCTATTACGAATGCCCCCGTGCCAGAAGCCAAGCTATCGAACATTGAAAACATGCAAGTGCTCGTAAATACTCAGAACCAGCAGGTAATTGGACTGTTGAATATTGCTAAAGACGTGTCACCTCGATTACTCAGCGCAGAAGCTTTAAAATTCAATAAAGGTAAATTCAATTTTGAATTCGATTACAAAATTGTTTAATATCGATCTCAAAGATATTGGATATCTTCAAAGAAAAGATGCCTACGTCTTTGAATTGTACGAAGAAAGTTCTCGATATTTGCCTACAGATAAAATGAAAAATATATTAAGAGGATGCAGTAGATTATAAAAATCCAATATAGAGAAATCAATGTCCTTTGCCGGGATTATGAGATATTTTAATCAAAGACATTCTGAACCAGCTATTGTTAAGCTTCATAAATTTCAGTATGCGACTGATACGATATTTCTTCGCAAAAAGAATGTATTGGGAGCGCAAATCTCTAAAAATAATCTTATAAGATTAATGATCACTGCCTAATATTTTTTTACTTAAATACCGAATTAGTAAATTGCTTTTTCATCTTTTATCTTATACAATTAATATATGTATGCTCATTATTTAGAAGATGAATAAAGTGAACCTCGAGCCTTCTTCTCTAACCTAGTATCTTGGGTCAAGTCATATATTGTATTCGACCAGGACCTTACGAAGTGGCAGATATATGACCAAGCCAAGTGCTGCAAGCTAGGGACTTTTAAAGTTATTCAGATAGTACTATATACTAGGAATAATAATCACGTTGTGGTAGAATGGACATTTCTACATACTTACAAAATCGTTAATTCTCTTGTAGAATGGTTCAATACCATATAGCTTTATAAGCATACACATATTATTCTCTTTACGGTAGAGAGGATGCCTGGCATTATTGCACGTACGCCGTCACTACTTATCAGCCCAGACTGTACCAGTCAGATACTGGAATGCAATTTACGTTGAAGATGAGCAAGCACAAGCTCGTTAACGCGCGTAACATCCTGGATTGTATTCTCAGTCGTATCGTTCACTTCCAGTCCACATACGTGCAAGAAAGCTAGTCAAGTAGTTTATACAGTTGTTAAAATAATTTCACCAACGAATTCTAACGGACATCAACCTGTTTACAGTCAATCGGTACGCCAGATTGACAAATTTCAAAATGATCATCATTTAAAAAATAACTTGTAAATAACTTAAAAATAACGTATTTTTATTTGACCGAGTAAAAGTCGACACTAATTATCATTTCAGCATTATGTCAAACCATTCGAAAAGCGTCTAGAACTTTTGTGTGACTAATTAGATTCCAACGGGTTTTCAGTGTCAGGTGAAACGAGGGTGAGGAAAAGCGCAGTGAGGAAAGTCACGGATTATTATCAGGAGGTTGCCTGGGGTGCTGTATCGAGTATTTTAGATCATGTAGTTCTATGGTGGTCCCCCGAGGCTCTAGCAGCTCGTCACAGTCATGGATCCCAGCATCTCAAAGATTGGCTACATCAGTTCACACAAGGGAACGATGGTATGTGTGGAATTGGGGGAACTATTGTTTTTTAACAGATATATATTCAATTTATAACGCTATTCCAGTCCCACCGACAATCAGACCGGCTTTGCAGAATCTCTGTGATGCCTTAGGATGTCACGTAACTGTTACGGCTTGGGACCAACTGTTCAGACTTGCTTATACATCAGCTTTTGAGTGCCAATCGAGGCCCTCGTCTACTGAGGTCAGTTTTTCGAATAATTTCGTTATCTTAATCGCAGTACATATTTTCTAGTGTAAATGTTATTTTAGGGCACGGATACCGGGCAAATGTTCGTTGAGGTTTTTCAATTACTGGTTACTCTGAGTAACGAGTGTGAAGTTGGTGGGGAGTGGGTCGTTGGTGCACCCTTGGCTGAACTTCCGTTATCGGAACAGATACTTGTGCTTCATAGATTAGATCATTCGGTTCATACTATGAGACTGTGGGCTATGCAGGAAGCCAAACTCATTGCGCACACCTGGGACCTTGATGTCTTTTTCCTTTTGGTCAAGGGTGATCTCAAGAATTGTAATGAAGAGCTCACGTATTTGAAGGCTAGTGGAGTAATATAGTAGTCTTAATTTGGAGAAACAAACTGAATATTTTTGAAAAATTTTGTAATTCACTGTAGACGACTAGTTTGTTGGCACTTGTAGTATTATTAGTTTTTTTTTAACTTCCTTGTTGGTGGGACTTCTTATACGGAGTTTCTTCACTGCAGCTTGCTGATCATACAAATGCATTGACGACGGAAATAGTGAACGTGCAAGTTTACGTATGCGCAAAAATGAGGGCAAAAATTGTTTCCGAAGTTCAGGCAAATATTCAATTACTGAAGGTACTGTGCTGGTTTATATAATCGATTACTTTTATTTCTCATTTTATATCCGCAGTGAAATAACTGTGTTATCGATGATTGTTAATTATCATGGATAAGGATTTATTGTGCAAGTATACGTGTATTATTGCATGTGCTTATCGTGAACGCCTAATGAGTTACCAAGCGAGGGATAATGAATGCACATGCAAATAGTGATTAAAAATATCAAAATCTGCTGACGATTGAAAAGAGAAATCTCTTGCTATCCATTAGAATTTGCTATATTAATTGATTGATTATCCTTTGTATTATCTTTAGGAGTCACCTGCAAAATGTATTGACATTCTGGCTATAATTTGCCGTGTCGTAAGTCTTGCCAATTTACATATGTGCTTTCCTCGGCCGAATTACTGGAAGAAAAGTAGCAACATCGCTCCGGTTGCCGCAAGTCTCTATGTTGAAACTTACTTGGGTACAATCTCGTTTTTCATTTACGTCAGAGTTCCTGGTGCACGAATTCACTCATAATTTACGCTGCACTCCAAGAGACCTTAAACTTTTACCCAGTTTCTCTCAGTTTGAACGAATGCTACCTTTCAGAGCGAGTATTATTACCCGTGTTGGAAGTGATAGAAGATCACGAGATATCTAATATGATTTTGAAAATCATGTGCGAAGCGTGGTTGGATTACATTTATCTGCACCGGATAAAATTCAGGTAATTTCATTACAACAACGTTAAGTATAACTACTCGTATTAAATTTATATACAGTACAATATATTTCTTAATATTATGTGTTTCAGTGAATGGGGTGCATTACAACTCTTGACAGACTTTGCATACGTATCGACGTGGGTTACAGATTGTGCAATAATTTCTCAAAATGTGAGAAGTCATTTATTGAAGAATGAAGTGTTGAGACGTTGTGAAGGTGTCGGCCGTCTTCTGCTAAGACATCCTGGTGAAGCCATAGCGATGCACAAGCGACCGGGTACTTTGACCTCTCTAATGCCAAAAACATTAGAGCGTAGAGAAAGCGAAATGGTAATAGTTGTCCATATTTTAGCCCGGATGACGGATGAGAACGGATCGCCGGAATCTCTTGGTTTGGAACGGATGCCGGCTGAAATGTATGTACCAAATCAGGAACAGTGGCTCGAACTTCGTGCACCGAAGCGCTACAATTTTTGTTGTACTGAATAATCCAAACGCTCCTTCTATCGATTTAATCTTACTTGTGGTATTTTTTTCTTGTCAGTCTATTTATTATTAAGTCCAGATAATAAATAATTTATATATCCGTCTTAAGTATGGTCCGTTATATTTTATACGATTCTATTATATTCGCATATAACTTCCTATATTGTAAATTAAAATCAGATACAATTCGAATTTTTTAGTAAAAATAATGTTTCTGATTATTGTTAAAATTATAAGAAACATAAGAAATTCGTGAAATTTGTCTATATGTATATATTCACCACACGGTATGGTACATCAATAAGACCCACGCAGAAAACCGTACAAGTGCTTCGTCATATAAATTTACTCGTTCCATTACAAAACAGGTTATTGATCAGGACTTTTGTTGTGCAATTCATATCAGAATAAGTAAAAGCAACGTAAAGATTTCATAACAAAAGGCAGACATATAAATTTGTTCAAGCGTCTAGAGAGATTTTAAAGTATAGCATCAATTTCTCCATTAAACATCTATTTCTACTATTTTTCCTGAACTCAGATTAAAAGAAAATATAAGGATAAATAATACTTATAATTTGTCAGTTGCTGCAACCGAGTTCAAATTAGATCTACTATCTTCCTCGATAAAAGCTAGATCGAGTATCTATCACTATAAGATCGATGGATCCGTTTACTTTTTTGGACTGAATTCACTTTTAACCTGTATTTCTGGACTGAGACAACGTGTCAGACTCACGTTTCATGGTATACATTGATAGTGATAGCCGAGCATTGTCTTGCCTGTACCGAAACGATTCTCACGAGTATCTCCGTGCCATTTTGCCGTCTGCTTGTGACACTCCAGTCATAGGGGATATATACAGGGTGGCCAAAAAATCTACGTCCAATAATTGTCTTAGAAATCGTTTGATATTTCATCGTTAAAAAAGTACAATTTAATAAATAAATTCAACAGTATTCTAGTTTTAATTACTAATTTCTTTTTCGGAGTTTTATTCATCGTAAAATTTGGAAGTCGCAGCATTCATAGTCGAGATTAAATTTCTGTATTTTGATACGTTCAAGTTTCTTTATACTGAATAAATTATCCTCGATCGACCGCCGGATAAAAATTGATTCTTCTCACATTTCCTACGTTCCCGGAGAGATAGTACACCTTACGTAATGCAACCAGTCTTCGGTCAGACGTGCACGACGTCGCGTCTATTTACGCGTACGATTGTTTATTAGCAATTTTAACGTGACATGAATTGCCAGCGATTATACATAAGTACGATAGAATGCTAAATGTCAAGAATTTCGTATTGGCCTCATTTTATCATTTTTACACTCATTCTTGGTAATTATTAGTAAAGTCTCGACTCTCGTGTACTCTGTACAAGTTCTTACTTTGTCCAGTCAAATGGTGGAATTAGTTGCGTTCAAACGGTATTTTGGGATCCATGAAACTAACAGATTTTCTAAGTTCACTTCGAATCAGATTTTGTGCATGGAGAATTGGATTTTATGATTCATTTAATAGTTTCGCTCTTGACTCAGTATATACGCATGTTTGTCGTATTTATATAACTCATGCACATAGCTCTTATATAAAAATATGCAATTTATACAATTACTATATAATTGTCATAGTTGTTTTTTCTGAATTCATTATTTTCATGCAAATTTTTCGTGACTTTTAACGAAGTACTTATACATTAATTTTTTTTATGCAATTTGTTCAGTTATATTAACGGTGAACTAACAACCGAAAAAGTGTAATAATTTATAAAAAAAAAAAAAAAAACATGTAAAATATGACAGTGCTTAATCGTAACGGTCAACATCAGTAAGGTTAATGTATTATTTTTCAAATAAACAAAGATGATGTATAAGTGCTTACACGAAGCGGACTAATTAAAAGTATGCGAAGAAAAATAAATCAGACAAGACTATATTGGCAAAAATTAACGAATTCTTACTACGTTAAAGGAAATCCAAGTAATTTAAGTAGACCGAGTAGGGGTAACGAGTGCTGCATTTTTTCGGATTCACAGTGCGACGCTCATTCACCATTCACTCGTCGCTGCTTTATAAACAGTTTAAGAATTAAGATAAGTGTGAATAATCCTCATTGAGAACTATCCTTTAACAACAGTGCTTCGTCAACCGCTAGACAATCCATTTTTACCATCTCAACGGCATCGATTTAAACAGTTAAGATAATGCCTGCAACAGAAAGGACGCCATTGACCAGGCCATCGGATATGCCGAATTATGTGGAGTTTTCAACTCTACTACGAAATCGCAGAACGAGAGTTCGTCAATTGCAATGCTGCATATGCGCCACTTTTTTGTAAGTATTTAACAGAAACAATCCATTCTTGGGCTTTTAATTTTAATAATAACGAATAATCTATACTATTGTCCAAGGTAGCATAATAGTATCTCTTTACGTTACCTCTGTATCTTCTAGTATCTCTCACTTGTCTCTCGCTTTTCGACTAAATAAATTTCATAGCTATTCTCGGCAGTACGGTAGAAATTAATTACAGCGTAACAAGGATGCCATACAGCGACAGTAGAAAATAGCAATTCGTTCCTAGTATATTGAAGCGTAATGGCGCGATGCAGCGAATCATTAACTACATCCTCGCCGCATGTCACTCTATTTATTGCGAAAAGTACTTTACGATGCTTTGCGGTTCACGCGCTCGTCGTCGTTACTGCCACGTTACGTATTACCAAGGTACAGGTCGACTCGAATAAGAAAAAAGGGAATCTTTTCGTTAGGCAAATTTATGGTAATCGCCATTACGTTGAGGACCCAGTGCAACTTTACAAAAGGGAAGCAGAGAATCCGAGAGACACAAAAATAGAGAAGAAAGTATATATAGGAAAGAAAGAGCGTAAAGCACAGTCCACATGAAACGGAATTTTAAATGGAGTTTCTGCTTTTTTTTTTAATTTCGCGGAAAAAGGCATATGGATTTTATTTAGAAAGGCAAAATGGAAGTGCTTATATATGTACATAGTGTACGTAACGTAACTATCTTATGCATCGCTGCGATTGAAACTGGTCAACGTATAGTGCCATTAATGCTTCACGTTGCTGTATAGTTTTACCAATAAAAAAAAAGTTCCTCCCACTAAGATCGTTTATGTAAGAATATTGCCTGCTTCAATGGCATTTAATATGTTCCAAGGCAGTAGCCATTTAACACGCCGTTTCTGCGCAACATGTCTACCGAGAAGACACCGTTGACGAATTTGCCATCCAGGACGACTCCTTATCCCTTTTACGTAGACAATGGCGTCCATCCATTTTACACACGTCGTAGAAAGGAACGACAGCTACAGTTTCTCACGTTTCTCCTCGTTGTGTAAGTTTTTTTTTTTTCAATATCGATCCTTCGCGTACGAATTCACTATTAATGGGGCTTGGAATTTCATGTTTTTATCAATTAATTAAAAGTTCGTTATTACCTGGTAAAGTCTTTTTTTTCCTTCTAGTAGCCATTCATAAATTATATTTTATGCCATCGCGTTTAATTACGAAATCCGAGAAATATTTAACGAGAACGGGGCGCTTTGAATTTGGAAATGCACGTACGTGGTTAACGCTTATTAGAAGGAAATCATATAGGAATATGATTCACGCATGACGTTAACCATGAAGAGTGACATGACGTTCAACTACATCTCATATTATCATAACTAGATATGAATGATACACGTAATTGGAAATCATAAGGATGGATTTACGCCTGGTTCTCATCCGCCCTTGCCATATATGATAACAGATACATCCTATATTTCCTATTTTGAAATGAAAGGTATCATACGATATAAAGTATAGGCATTAACAACGCTTTTCATTTTTCATATTCATTCCTTTCCAGAGTCATTTTTGTGATGGCCTTTGTAGCCTCCGTCAGCTATTCCATGCGAAGCAGTAATGCAACAACGAACGTACCAGCACCCACCGATGAATCAACGAATCTTCTTCAATCAGTATGGGTAACTTCGTTCACGAAGTTGGTTGATACGGATGATTCATCATCGAACGCGTTGACCGACGAGGAGATCCAGGATGGAATTCTAGCTGGAAAACAGGCAATCGAGGAACGTCGCGTTGCTGATAAGGCAGCAACACCGTTATCGAGTCCGTCGCCAAATTCTAGACATCAGTACGCAGTGAGCACCAGTGTTCATGCTGGTGAATTAGCAATGATCGGGGTTGGCGAACTGGCAGCAACTAAGAAAATCAAAGAAGTCAGGACCCTTGCCGGGAAGACCTTCCCCGTCGGTACTGTCTTCCAAGCGGATTGGATACCAACCGATACCTGCAGAGAGTTCTCAAAGATAAATTGCACCAGTAGTATATATAGGACATTCGATGGAACTTGTAATCACCCTGAGCAAAAAGGTGCATCCTTGACGGCCTTCAAGAGGATACTTCCACCGGATTACGCGGACGGAATAAACGCGCCAAGGAAGGGGAAGTTTGGAAAGGAACTTCCGTCGGCGAGGGAAGTCAGCTTGCTAGTTCATCCACCTTCTCCTAGTACAAATCCGTCTTTTACCGTGATGCTGGCTGTTTTTGGACAGTTTCTGGATCATGATATCACTGCTACGGCCATCAGTCAAGGACAAAATGGCAGCAGTCTTTCTTGTTGTCCCCCATCGAAAGGACATCCTGAATGCTTCCCTGTAGAGGCTGGTCCTGGAGACCCTGTATACGATATCGCTGGGAGTTCCTGCATGGAGTTTGTTAGGTCTGCATCCGCGCCTCAGTGTAAAATTGGACCGCGTCAGCAATTAAATCAGGTTATATAATATTCTTAACAGAATGCTTTAATTGATAGTGAATTACATATTTTTTTATTAACATAAATTCTATTTTGGATTAACAGGTCACTGCATTTATCGACGGCTCTGTTATCTACGGCTCTGATTTAATCACATCCAAGAATCTTCGTACAGGTGTTGGTGGTCTTCTCAGGATGCAGACTACGCCTGACAATAGAACTTTACTTCCTCCTAGCACCGATCTTGGGGACGGATGTAACAGAGAAATGGAGTTTGCACGTGGTCGTTATTGCTTCGCCACTGGGGACGGCAGGGCCAACGAGAATCTTCACTTGACCACCATGCATCTTTTGTGGGCGAGACAGCACAATAGGATAGCGAAAATTTTCGCGGATATGAATCCTTTCTGGGGCGATGAGAAACTCTACCAAGAGACCCGACGCGTTATTGGTGCCCAACTTCAGCACATTGCTTACCAGGAATTCATTCCTATTATTCTTGGAGAGCGTGAGACCATTCTTCGAAATTTGAAACCATTGACGTCTGGTTATCGAGAAAATTATAATTCTGAAGTTGATCCTTCGATTGCTAATAATTTTGCAGCTGCGGCATTTAGATTCGCTCATACTCTTCTTCCTGGTCTAATGAGGGTTACGGATTCTGAGAAAGGAACTTCGTCCTATCTCGAACTTCACAGGATGCTCTTTAATCCTTATAGACTCTACTCTAAAGGCGGAGTCGAAAGTTCAATCAACTCAGCGACCTCAAATGTCATTCAGAAAACTTCGACTCACGTTACGTCTCAGCTCACTAGACACCTGTTTGAAGATCCTATGAGTAACGTCTCAGTTCCCTGCGGTCTTGACTTGGTATCCTTGAATATTCAGCGTGGAAGAGATCATGGTTTACCTGGATACATCAAGTGGAGAGAATTTTGTGGTCTTAGTAAACCAGCTACCTTCGCCGATCTCTCTGATCAATTGAATGCTGATGCTCTGGATGAAATTTCAAAATTGTATCGATACGTTGACGATATTGATTTATATACTGGGGCTTTAGCTGAAATACCAGCATCTGATGGTCTACTGGGACCTACCTTTACCTGTCTGATCTCACATCAGTTCGTTAGACTTCAACAAGGTGATCGTTACTGGTACGAGACACCAGATCAGCCACACTCCTTTACCGGAGGTAATTCGATAAGATATTTCTCTTGTCATTGTTGTAGTTTATAGAAAATGATACTTTAACCTAGTTTATTGTTATTATTTCAGGGCAACTTAAAGAGTTGCGAAAGAGTTCACTGGCGAAATTGATCTGTGATTGCTCAGATGACGTCACTGAAATACAACCTGAAGTCATGCGTTCAATTGGTCCAGATAATCCTATGGTATTTTGTGAAGATATTCCTGGTCCTTCTTTAAATCCATGGAAAGAAGCTTCTCCTATATTATCTTTGACGGGTTCTCCTGTCTTTGTGGATTGGATGAATTTTAAAAATGATATCAATGATACTGTTCAGAGTATCATTTCTGTGTTTGGAGTTAATAATCCTCCACCTGGAAGTCCCGACTGGCTTTCGGTTCAAGATATGATGAACAAATCTTTTGCTGAACTTAGAGATCAGTTAGCAGGTTTGCATCCAAAGCCAAAGGTTGTTCCTGATCTGAAGCTATCACAATATGCAGAAGTGCAAAAGTTTATGAACGATTCACTTAAAGATGCTGAAGATCATGTGTTACGGTTAGGCACTGAAAGTGCTGTAATCGATGACTGGATCAGTTTTAAAGCCAATATTATGAAATCTGTGAATGATACTGTAAAGAGTATCAAAGGAAGTATACCCAGTACCGTAGATTGGCTCGCGTTCAAAGAAAATATAAAAAATCAATTCGCTGATATTAAAAGTCAATTAGCTGGAATCAAAACGAAGCCAATTTTACATATATCAGATAAGACGACGGATACGTCCGATTGGGTCCAATTAAAAATTGATATCATTAAATCTGTTAACGATGCTGTTGAAACTATTAAGACTAATATGCCAGCGCCTGGTGACCCAGCATGGGCTACGTTTATGAATCATATTAAAGATCAATTTGCTTCTATCAAAGATCGAATACCAACTGCCGAGGGAAACTTGAAACAATCTGCTGGTAGCACTGCTGTAATGGATGATTGGATATCTTTCAAGAATAATATTATAGCATCCTTAAGCGACACTATTATAGCGATTAAAGATAATATGCCAGCACCAGGTGATCCTGCTTGGATGACTTTCAGGGACAAAATCAAAAATCAATTCGCTGATATCAAGAATGAAATTCCAATGCTGAGACCAAATGTACCTGTGGAAAGTATGGCAGATTCCACCATTACGGTGCTGGATGATTGGGTGAATTTGAAAAATGAAATTATAAATTCTTTGGACGTTGCTGTTCAGAAAATCAAAGACAACATGCCACCTCCCGGCGATCCAAACTGGGCAATCTACAGGAATCAAATTGCAGCAGAGTTTTCTGATTTGAAGAACAAAATTCCAGTTTCAAAAACTAAACCATCCCTCAAAGCGACTCAAGTAGGAATTTTTGATTGGATAGGTTTAAAAACTAAGATCAACAAAACTATCAGTGATCTAATAGATAATGTAAATTCTGGAACGCTCGTGCCAAGCGATTCAAAATGGGCGGAATTTCGTGATTATATAAACAAGTCCTTCTCAGATCTGCAGAATGACGTAATTGCTCTTAAACCAAAACCATCGGAAGTGAAATTATTAGAACTGAAGAGCGATTGGTTGGACTTTAAAAATCAAATTAATGAGAGCTTGACCACTGCCATCGAGGATATTAAAGTTCGCCCTACCCTCTCAGGAAATGTAGCGTGGATGTCCTTTGGAGACACCGTCAAAGATCAATTTGCGGATATAAAGAAGGAAATTGCGACTATAAAGGCGGAATGGTTATCGAAGGTTCAGGCGGACGGGAGCGAAGGATATAAGCCGGATAAAACGAAGATCAAGGACGTCGTGCCCGTAAACGCTGTGCCACAGGATCTCCAGTCGCTACGGGCCTTTAAGGATTTCACAAACAACTCCTTTTCCGAAATCAAACGTAATATCGTAGCGCTTAAGCCGGATCCTGCAGTTCCTGTTATACCAGAAACGGAGTGGCTCGATTTCAAGAAAGAACTTAACGCCACCATAGGGAATTTAATAAAATTCACCAATTACACTGATCCTACCGCCTGGCTGACATTCAAAGCCTCAATATCAGAGTACTTTATGGATCTAAAAAATGAAATCATTTCATTACAAAATATCACTAAATTACAAGACAATACTGCCGAGGGGAAGAAAAAGTTTAAAACAAAAACTAAAATTAAGGTATCTAAAAACAAAGTTATTAATAAGGACAATTCCACGAAGGGGACTGATGATTTTGACTGGGTCGACTTCCAAGCCCAAATTGTCATGACTGTTAATAATCTTTTTAACGATGTTAGTTTGAGCGTTCCTTCTCCGAATGATCCAAAATCTGGTAATCTACAACAGGCTTTAATTGAAGCTCGTGATAAATTTGAAAATCTCAATCCCGCTCCTATTTTGAAGGCAGTACCGGACGCACCGACCGATTGGGCACGTTTTATGCGTAGCATAAATAAGACGATTTCTGATGTGGTTACCAAAATTCAAGATCTTAAACCTCCGGCGGATGATCCCAGTATGGACGAGTATGAGGACTCTGTACATAATCTGTTCGATGAGCTTAAAGATATTATTGAAGAGAAGCGGGATGAAATTGAGAGCCTTGCTTCCTCATCTTCACCATTAATCTCAGTGGACTATCTTCCTTATGGAAATAGATCAATATTAATTCTGGCACTTAGTGTCATTACAATATTTTTTCATTAGGTTGTTCATAAAATTATTTTGGACATTTTAGTTTTTCTTTAAAAATTTATACGAGTTTTATATGAACGCTTGATAATGCATCCTTTATAAACATTATAAACGCTTTGTTTGAATGCATATATACATTTAAAATATATAAATATTGTCTGATAATGATTTCAGAAATTATTAATTTTAGTTATCATAATTGGGTATAAGTTGTAACGTAATTTTTATCTTAACTCGACACCGATACCGAAAACCGAGAACGAACTAATCTTCGATAACCAACCTGCGCTACCTTTGGCCGTCCACTCTTCGTTCATGCATCGGCAAGCCAGCCGGGCACCAGCCAATTCTTATTCCACCGGGAATTGACGAGCCGGTATAAACTGGGAGTTGGGGTGGAACAGGCCCAACTCCACCAAGAACGAGAGCTCTGACGGAACCTATCAGAAAGGCGGTAGCTTAACGGATCCTTTCGATTTTTGGGGGCGCGTGAAATCGAGAAACGCAACCGTAGGTGCTGATCTTTGGGGTCGCGTAAAATCAGCAAACGCAACTGGATGCACGAACGGGAGCGGACGGTAACGGAAATGCACGGCCGCTCAGGCTGCTAGGTTACGGTAGAGTGGGTCGGAGTAAGCGACAGGCAAATAGTGCACGGTACAGAGAACAGCTGATCGAGAGCGTAACAGATCGAAATCCCTTCAACAATTAATAAATTGGGAGTACTCACCGGAGCTGGTGCAGCTATTCCGTGAACGTCGAGAACCGTATCCAAGGGACACTCAGGTGGGTACTGAACTAGGGCACAGCACTACACCTCCGGAACACTCACAGGAAATCCATAGGAATTCCTGGATATCGCGGGAACAACGCGAGAACTATGCGGGAGCTACACGAGAACGATACGAGCGAGAACTGTCTATTCGTGTCGAAACGCGGCTAGAAAAACTATCAACAGATAGCACGGGAGCGCGAACCAGTCCGTGACACCTCGGTCGGTGTCACGAGACAGACTGCTTTGACAATAGTCAAATTCGGGAGCTAATCATTCTGATTGGTCGAGATCCTTGTAACCGATAACTCTTCCTTTCC